>QFES01002251.1:0-10567 GCA_003316375.1 Tylopilus plumbeoviolaceoides
AGTCATGTTTCGAGCATATTTTGCACACATAACGATCAAGACTACTGGGTAGCGACCCAAGACGGACATTGCGATATTGACTTCCAATCTCACAGATCTTCAGCTCACGTTTTGGTAGATCTTGGACTCAAATTTCCTCCACTTTACGTGGTGCTTCCGCCCTCGAGAAACTTGGTCTACACAGCTCTGGTCCATCTGGAGACCCTTCGGAGTGGTTCCCTGAGCCATTTGCTGCTAATCTCGGTGTTCTCATCGAGCTTCCTCGGTTAACAGAATTCCACCTTCATCTTCACGTGCCATCGGGCTAGTCCAAAAGTTAGATCTGCCCACACTCAAAAGTCCAGTACTACAATCCGACGGCCGCGATGGCTCAGTGCACACCTGGCTCCGTTCTCTTCGCGCAATGATCATCAATTACGTAGTTTGCTCAGCGGCCTTGAAAGCCTCAGAATAGGTGAACTTCGCTGCGGCAGCGACTGCATTCAAAGGCTTTGCGACACCTGACATCGCTCGACATTTCGTCGTCTGGCTTTCTTATATCGTTCCTGCCCACTCTTGCTACACCTTATACATTGGCCAGGCAAGCAGATGTCCTGCTACCTCGACTCGAGACGCTGTACGTTACTAGGGCGGGCGGGGTGGTTTCCTATGAAGACAGTGCAGCAGTGTCGTGAGAAAACCTCCCCTTGTACATCGTCACACAATCGTCACAGGATGTTTTTGACTGTTCCTTCTGCCAGTGATCGTACGTGTGTTCCTTATCGTCTTTTCATTAGCCGATTCCCCAGGAACCGTACGGCACTGAGGCGATGGTGGGTAGTACCTGCCCGCTTGGCCGTCTGAGAAACGGCCGGTGGTGTTTTACTTGCACCCTTTCTTTGTGGCAGTACGAACCACCAAAAATTGATTGGCTAGAATGATAACCACTGATCCGTGTCTCATGCGATGAACATGCTGAATATCCGGCCGGAAGGTTCGAGAGTGCGAGTCAAGCGTACGTTCCTGTGGCTCGGTCGTAGTAATCGAACTCGGGCTGACTTCGGCTTCCTCAGGATCTTTCTTTTGGAGAAAAGTACCACACGAGCTCACTGGCAGCATCAAGCTTGCCCTCGTGCCTGGCCTACCACCGGAGATGCGCAAGCATATCTGCCCGGGCGGAAATAACCTCATGGTTCAGACCCCGGATGCCTAAGAATTATGATCCTGTCATCACTTGCGCAGTCTTCTCATCATCAATGATGGTAAGGCGATGGTATGATCGAGTTCAAGGTCATTGACGACGCGGCGCTGCCGAATTTCATTATCTACTAATGTTTGGTTACCGGGGTATCATCCCAACCTCTGCCGTTAGAGGTGAGCTCCGAATCCTGTACTAGCTCACTCGAGGGAATAATCGGCATCGGTGACTGTCAAATGGGTGGCGGTAAAATTTTGATCCGATCCGCTGCATCATCATTAATTGGCGGGAATGATCATGAGTGAGTCCTATAAATACCCTTTGGAGCTGGGTTTCTCCCATTCACCAGGTCTACTAAACAGCTAAAACTTTTCATCTGTGATCCTTGCCTCTACTATGAATTCCAACTTGCAGACTTTGCAGTCTGCATTGGAGTATTTCCAGATGAATAAGTATATAGGTGGTATGGTTCTTTTTGACCCATAAGTGATTTGATAGATTAACATGGACCTCCAGTTGTTACTGTTACTGCTGTTGCATATGATTATGGTGAGTGATGCATAATGCTTTGTGCACATCATGCTGTCCCAACTGACATAACTATTGGAATCCTGCTGCCATAGTTCTCACCTTTTCAAGAGAGGTGTGCCATTTTGTATTGTATGTATCTTCCACTCACTGGGTAACAAAAAAAACAGGTAGCCTTTGTCTGGGTAAAGGAATTATCAAGAACATAGATGATTTCTGATAGTGTAGCAGCAGAGACCTTGGTCCTGAATCTCTACAATATTTGTTCTGGTATAAAAAGGTTTTTTATTGCTTCACCATGTATTTTGAACTGGTTTTCTGGTAGGTTCGCTATGTTGGCCTATCTCGTGCAATGTAAGTCCACCATCATGATATTTGTCAAACCACATAGCTAACAATGAGTGTCTACTCAAGTGTTAATGGCTTTTGTATGTTCAGAGCTGAATTGGAATTTGGAGGCAAACTGAGTTAGTTGAATATCTGAACAGTGAATACTTCATTCATCCCTGGCCCTTTGGAAGTTGGTTCTTTCCTTGCTATCCCAGCCTATGGCTAATAGAGGTATCTTGTTAGATGTATGAATCTATGACTAAATTCTTGTCATCAACCATATTGATAGCAATGTCATAGATGCAAGTATATCATTGTCAGGCAGTGCCCAAAGAATAATTGGTATGAATGTCTGTAAGGTATTGCAGGCTACTTCACAATGGTTTGGGAAACTCGAGCATTCAATACTGCTGCTGACTGTGAGTTAATATACTCCATAACTCACTTTTCTGACTCGGATGATGAATTCTAGTGGCAATGATCATGCGAGTATATGCAATGTGGAGCCAAAACAAATGGATCCTCTACATTTTGTTGCTTCTATATATGCCTCGAGTGTTTCTTTCTATTATTACAGGTATATATCACAGTCACCTCCCAGGTGTGTTTTAAGCCTATTTGCTGTGTTATTACAATTTTATTTACACACTGGCACCTAATAGCTGCTGGTAGGGTTATCCAATTAGGTGGCATCAAATCCTATTGTAGTATCTCCACTACAACTACTGCCAGAGTGCCAGTTATCTTTGAAGCATTTTTAAGACTTGCTCTTGGTATCACACTTTTGGCTCTTGCTCTTGCTCAAATGTCAAAGCAATCAGTTCAGACATACACAGCAATCAAGGACTGGCAGCCTAACAGATATATGAAACAACTCATAAGAGATGGAATTCTTTATTTCATTCTGTGTGTTTTTTCCTTGCCACACTCCTTTGTTCACAATTGACATCACATTCTTCATGCCTAGTAATGCATTCAACAACTTCATTATCCTCCAATATAACCTTCACTCATCAATCAACCCTACATTGATGATGCTCGTGTCTTTTTCAGATGACATCCTATACATCATTACACCTCCAAGGCTCATCATCAGCATCCGTGAGCTGCATGACTGTGACCTCCATAACCGTTGGCAGGGGGTTGACGCTGGATTTGGCATCCTTTCGCAACCTACTGTGTCTATGATTGGTTTTGCGGACGTCATCCCGGGTCAGGAGCAGAGTCAAGTAGTGGAGGGCGACGAGGACAACTCGGAGAGAATTCAGCTCGAAGTGTTGGGAGAAGGGACAGATCGGGTTTGAGCGCGGGGAATCTACGTAGACGCAGCCAGCGGAAAGGATGGATGGCGGCTCGAACATCAATCTTGCTTATGTATGCTTGTTTCTTTGTTTCGCGCATATTCACAAGCATCGTCCTCGTGAAAATGATTTCGACGCGCATCGTGATCTGGCCCTGGGCCACGATGTGAGCATTGATGGTACAGTGGAAAACAATCCAAGTGTGGTTCTGGTCCCCTTCCTCAGGGGGCTACCACAGGGAGTGCTGACAACGCCAGCAAGAAAAACGGGATTATCCCTGTTGCAGAGATTCGCACTGCATAAAGGTATGACAGTGGACCAAGGGTATTCAAGGACTTTTGACCGGGCAGCACCACCATAATGAACGGGTGGGCACTTTCGTTGAACGAACAGCGACACGATGCGGTGTCCACAATACCAGGGGTGGTGATCACCATACAGCATTGGATCCATTCACGGGTCAATCCACTGACTTTGAAAATGTCAAAAACCTAAGTGGATATCTCGTTACAACATTCATGATCTCTCCTGCTTGCTCTTGCTCTCAGGGTACAACTTCGGCGTTTCGTCAACCTAACGCCATCAGACCGCAGCGGCGACATACCTTTCCAGGGTTAAACAAGTTCAGTGGATCAACCGCCCGTTTGACCGTCTTCATGAGCTCCACCGTGTCCTCTCCAAGTTCCTCGACGAGGTACTCTGTCTTTCCAATTCCGACGCCATGTTCGCCCGTACCTGATGTGTCCAAGACAATGAGATACACATCCAATGAAAGAGGATTCAGCAGAGAAGACATACATGTGCCGTCCATGGCAATCGCGCGGCGGATAAGCCTGTGGACAGCTTCGCTAACGGATTGCAATTCTTGATTGTCACGGAAGAGGATAAGGCCATGAAAGTTTCCTGGAGCCCATTTCGCGTCAATATTCGGATACTGTCTGCGCGTGCGACGTACCATCTCCGACGTGTCCAACGATGGTGGATTTAAGCCCAAACATAGCGAGATCCTTCTTCGTCTCGTAAACGAGCTGAGGGAGCTTGGATACCGGAACGCTACACCATTTAATCAGTATTTCTCCCCTCACTAACCAAGAATCATTACCAGACATCCGTCGTCCAACACTTCATTCCGGGATGAGAGGCCAAAGTAGACATAAGGGCATACTTTCGGTTTTCCCAAATATCCTCCGCTTCCTCATCCGTTGCAGCAAACTCGAACCGAGTACTGCCATGACTTCGAACGATCTCTTGGACGACGCGCGAAGTTTCAGCAATACACTCTGGCGAGCCTTGAAGTTTGAAGAAGAGGGTATCCTGGACAGGGTAGGGTCTCTCGACGATGCCGGCCGTGTTGATGGCAGACATCACTGCAGATGCTATGCATCAAGGGTATCCTCTTTGTAATGGGAACATTACTGACTATGATCGTCAAGAAGCTCTATACATTCTGGACGGATGGTGAATATGATTATGCATGCGAGGTAGATGTATACGAACGTATATGAGGGCCGTGGGGTGTGTTAAGGATTTCTTGAACGGCACTCACGGCGTTCTTGACATCCGGAAACTGTGCCATCGCAACTTTGGTCGGGACGCGAGGCGCAAGACGAAGCGTAGCTGTCTTCACTTCAATAAAGCGTACAACAAGAACGTAAAAGATTTACCCTCAGTTACAATGCCCAAAGTACCCTCTGCACCGATAAAAAGCTTGGTAGTATCAAACCCAGCAGACGACTTGCGAGCCCTTCGACGGGTTTTGATAACCTTACCAGATGGAAGTACGACTGTCTAGTGGCTGTTTCAATGCGGGACTGTATGTAAGACACCGAAATGGACACTTGCAACGTTTAGGAACCACTCTGCCTTTGCGGTACCGTATCGAACGGCGTTCGCTGTGGACAATTATCATTATCATCGCATTTCAAGTTGTAAGAACGACGAAAACATACTGCCGGAGCACCCTGTGCCAATCATTCCACCTATCGTCTTCCACAGTCATTACGACCTGCACGGGTTGCGAAAGACGAAAAGCTTACAGCACCTGGACCTGGGTCAAGCTAAGTATATGATGTTAAGTGCTGCCGGCCTAGCTTCCGGCAGAGGCTTACCGGGAAGAAAAGAGGTACGCCTTTCTCCTTGAGAACACGATTGATGTCCTCCCACCGAGCACCAGCTTGGCACCGGAGGTCGCCGTCGGCCTCTGTAGAAGAGATACATGAATAAGTTGCATTTACGCATATCAGGCGACACGTACCGTTGATTTCCAGGATTTGGTCCATGGCAGACATGTCGATACATATGCTCCCTGAAGGGCGCTGCGCGCGTGTTCAATCGAGACGTCAAGCAAAACGAAAACAAATCGAGCGTACTCACGCCACTGAAATGGCCCTCCAAGCTTGTTGCTCCGCTGTATGGAACGAGAGGGACCCTATACTTGCGGGATATACCCACGACCTTGACGACATCCTCCGTGGATTTGACTTGTACGATGACAGAGTGTGGTGAACTGGGGTGGTACGAGTTTTCAGAGGAGCCATAGAGTTCGAGGGAGTCTTGGTTCGTTTGCACACGGTGTTGGCCGGGAAAAGCGAGTCGGAGCTCATTGATTGCGTCTTCAATGTCCTGGGGGCTACCATAAGAGGACGCGAGGCTGACTGGGGTATTGGTGGACGAAACCCCAGTTTCAGAACCAGAGAGCGAGTCGAGAGCATTGTCTCGGTGGTGAACATGTCGGTTGGGATAGTCTGACCCAGGTTGGTTGGTTTCGTGTGCCAGTGTGCCCAGTGTGAGAGGGCTGAGTCCATCGAATGTGCGGTTTTGCAGAGCGTACAGACCGAACGCAAGCGAGCTGAATGTGAGGAGGGCCCCTGCGGCGAACCTGCCCACATGGACTGTGTCTTGGTGTTGAGGTGGTCTGTGGTGATAATTTGTGCGCCAGTGGAACGGTCTGACCTGGAACGCAGTCCGTGGCGGAAGGGAGATGCGGATAGGCATTGAGGTGTGATGTCCATAACAAGGTTACTTTTTGGTGGAAATGTTATCGGCCCCAAAGTGTGTCGCTTTGAGTGCGGGGTAGACTCAGAGCCATCGATCGATGTCGCGTCAGGGTGGAAAGCTGAAGCCTTTGAAGGTCTGTCTCGCTCCACTTCCATTCTCAATGACATGGTATGTATTAGTATCCGTGTAGGCTCCTAAGAAAGACCAGAAAGATTTGGACGAGGACGACAAGGCCTTCAAGGCAAAGCAGAAGGAAGAGCAGGCCGCCCTGAAGGCCGCAAAGGACAAAGGTGAGTTCGATCCAGCTACAGAGTAGGACCGTTCTCAAAATGCACAGCTGGACAAGGTACGGATCGATCCCATGGATATGCTCCCATGTCGTTGAACAGATTCGCTTGCCAGGTGGTCCGATGGGTGGCGGCGGAATCAAAAAGTACGTCGAATCCCACTGGTGGTTCGTTGCAGTAGGTGCCGACCTTTTGTGCCCAGGTCCTCAGGGAAGAAATAAGCGGATGGGGGTACAAAGTGCTGGAGGCATGGTATCATAGTCGTGGAAATACGTGTCTGTGTGCTGTCAACGTAGATTGTCGGATCGTTCACACCACGATGACCCACGACTGGCGTGTCAAGCTCGATCGCGTCTGGGATGTGCGCTGTTCCTCGTCTGCGCTAGCTTGTTGTTGACCTGGACACAGGTGCTTGGTCCGTTCCCGATCCATGCTCGTGAACAACACTTTCTTTCCCCAGCGTACCCCCTCGATCGTGAGTCGTTCATCCTTCTTCCCCTCCAGCTGCCCTCATTCGGCCCACCCAGTTTCTCTGCCCATCGATACCACCCTACAATACCCCTCATCGCTCACCCATTCCGCGAGTGCCTCGTGGTCACAGACAACAGCAGATCCCCATGGCATGATCCATGTATCACACCCTTCTGTTCCCTGGCATCAGTTACGCGCAGCAGAAGGCTGGGCCGGTCTTCAACACCTAAACGTGTTGCGCGGCTCGCTCTCTGTTCTTCCACCGACCGGCTCTGGTGGAGATCCCTCTGAATCGGAACCCCTTCTCCGCATAGAAGCCCTCCAAGCCGCCTTTTTTGCGGTGCTTCCGCCACCTGATTCTCCAGAAAGAAAGACGCACATTCCACAATGGCATGATGGGAATATTTATACGTTGCAGAGGGCTCCGGTGCAGCTCGTCAAATTGCCTGTGTCGCCTGCGAGTGACAAGGAAACGAAATATGAAGTGATTATATGCGCTCCTTACGAGGTGCGCGATTCTTGTCTTTGCAAGTGCGACGAGGTTGACATTGTCGTTCGACGATTCGCTCCCCGTAGATACGTCTTTTTGGCGATCCCTCTGCGTATTCCTCTCCGCATCCAGTCTTAAAGCTCAATTTCTCCGTCTTTCCTCAGCTCCCTTGTTCTCCAACACAATCGCTGCAAACAGGCGTCACCCAACTCGCCATCGAGGATGCGCCACTTCGGCACTCTCTCGCACATTCGGTAATCCCTCATATCGTCGACGGCACGCTGTTCGGAGACGCGGTCGGTGTCGGAGTTCAGTGTCTCGATTTCGGACACTGTACGGCGGGATACTGGTCCATCGTTCACGCGCGCCTCGCTCCTGACTCAGTATCGCTTCCGCCCTCGTTGTCCGTCGCTCTCCTTGACGACGTATTGATACGCATCGCGCCAACGCAAACCCGTATCATACCCATCCGTCTATATATATCTTCGCCCGAAAGAATATCTCAGGACGTCAAGCAGCTCGCCCTTGAACTGACATGCGTGCAAGCACCCTATTGTACGCTTGGTGACATAGAGCCTGCAAAGGTTTTCGTCCTTCGGGCCAATCTCCCGTTGACTCATGTTCCGCATTGGACACAAAAGAAGCACGTTGCTATTCGGGCTTCATACTTCTTTGCAAAGTCCATGCCCACTGTATTTTTAGTCAAAGCTCCACAGGAAGCCTTTGGCGATGCCCAGATCGTCTTGGGTCAACACAACAGTGGCTACAAAAGCAAGTGCAGAGGAAACGAGCCTATTCTTGCGCTTCGTAAGTTTAATAATTGTCTTCAGCATTAGTATTGCATACGATTCTAATCGATTAAAGACGGTGCTGGTGTCGACATCCTTGCCCAGTCATCGTGGGCGGACTCGCTTCCTCAGCAAAAGTATGCGTGGATCGTGATTCCCCAGGGGCGGACCGGTTGGGTGAGCTTGAGCTTGCTTCTCGGCGGACGTCCTAACCCTTTACTCATTGCCGTCCCTCTGCTGCTAGGGACTTGACTGGCATGGCCCGTCGACAGCAGACGCATTCGCAGCTGTCTCCGCCCTCTCATGTGTTTTATCCAGCGCCGGTGCTGGAAGATGGGCCGAATGGGGTTTCGATGCGGATACGCGCGTCATTCTCATGGGTCACTCGAATGGTGGACAAGGCGCATGGTACATGGCGAGTAGATGGCCCGATCGCGCATGCGCCGGTGAGCCCTCGTTTCGCCCTCTCTCATGCCCTTGATGGTTCATATCAAATCCACACGCCAGTCGTCCCAGCAGCTGGGTACATCAAATCGCAAGCCTACGTCTCGTGGTGTATGAGTCGCTTTACACACTTTATCGATCCAGCCCTGCGTGCCGTTCTCGATAGTTCACTCACGCCTGACGACAACGATCTGTTCTTGGGGAATCTGGTAGGAAAGTCTGTTTTGGCCTTGAATGGGTGAGTCACTTCCATGTTCAAACAGGGTGTAAACCATATAGATCGTGTTTACTTCATCCTTGAATCTCTGATCAACTGACCATATTGATCGCCCGCAGAGGCGCTGACGACAACGTCCCGCCATGGCATACACGTGAACTAGTAGGGATTCTGAAGACCTGGGATCCCAAGATGGACGTGACGTGCGTACATCCACTCTGTGACCTCATCTCTGTGAGGCTCCTTTTCGTCGATTTTCTGATATTGTTTTGTCACGCGCAGGTACCACGAAGATCCGGGAAAGCCTCACTGGTACCCCGATATTTTGTCCAACAAGCGCGTACAGGACTTTCTGGATCGGGTCTACTTTTCTTCATCGTCGCCTTACTCAGTGGGAAAGGAGCCACTTACACAGGAATTGACGTTTACCCTCACGGTCGCGGTTCCAGTCGAGAGTGGGCCGTTGAACGGATGGCAGATTCACGCACTAGCGTCCCCTGGGCTGTGAGCACCATGTATCCTCGTCAATCGGTTGACCACTTTTGTTGACTGGGATGTCCAGGCTGGGCCGGCTGCGAGTGACAACCAATCCTGATGGACAGG
Organism: Tylopilus plumbeoviolaceoides; assembly: GCA_003316375.1. NCBI lineage: Eukaryota > Fungi > Basidiomycota > Agaricomycetes > Boletales > Boletaceae > Tylopilus > Tylopilus plumbeoviolaceoides. Next base: position 9,634 of record QFES01002251.1, read on the forward strand.
TGTCTATACAGACCACCAACATCTCGATATTCTCGCTCGACTCGGGCGTCTTTTGTGCTACTTGCGACGCCGCTCAAAAATCGATGGTATCGACGATTGATGGCGATCATATCATTCCAGTCCGTCTTGGCGAATTAACCGATGCGATTTTGTTCGTGAGGGACATTCCCCCCGGGACCCCTCGCAGGCCCCGTTGGAAGGTATGAAATCCGCTCTAGGTTGCTCTTCTGAACTACATCGCCCATACACAGATACTCCCTCGCAATGAGCCGCTGGCGACGATAATACAGCGTCTCCGCACTCCACGCCAGCGCCTGCAATCCATCCTCTCCACAAACGCCCCCCTCACCCTGCTCATCCCATCCCTCGCGCCCTCCCCCGAGCTCTCCGCCGCCCTCCGCATCGCACACGCTCTCCAACTATTCCACGCGCTCGACACTCAGATCGTGGGCGTCTCCGAGGTCGAGACGACGCGGTCGTCACTCGAAGGCAACCTAGTCGTCATCGGGTGCGCCGAGACACCGCTCGTCCGCCGATGGCTCGAACACGCGGGGGGCACCTGGACGTACACCGACGGCGCGTGGTACCTCGACACGGCTCGCTTCGACCGTCCGTCTTCAGGTACGTGTCTTTTTTTCCTTTTTGTCTTGGCGTGTCGTACCTGACGCTGTACCGTACCACCCTTCTCTCGCTCTACCCTGTCACTGGTGTATCACCGGCAGCGGTCCTGTTTTGCGAACCACATCCGTATGACGTCCGCAGCGTCGCACTCTTCCTCCAGTCGACGGACGCACAGGGTCTCGAACGCGCCGTCCGTCTCTTCCCGATCCGCACGGGCGTGCTCTCGCCGGACTGGCTCGTCGTCGACGGCCGGGCAGACGCGATCGGTGCTGCAGGCGTTCAAGGGGCAGGGTGCGTTTTCTTTTTTTTTTCC
>QFES01002251.1:10618-38603 GCA_003316375.1 Tylopilus plumbeoviolaceoides
TTTTTTTTTTCCTTCATCTCTGCCTTTTTCTCACCGTACCGTTCCGTACGTCAGCATCTATGGCTGGTCGCCCCCAGACATTGACGATGAACTCTCCATGGGGAAGTGGGTCTGGAACGAACGCATGTCGTGGCTCGATTAGCAGTCATAAGTACATAGATAAAATTCGTTTGTACATCATACGGTAAGGATCATGACAAGATTGGACTGCTGCAAGCATCAAACCGGACGGAGGTGTCATATAAACAACCGGAGAGCGGGGCGTTCAACGAGCAAGGAAGAACGAGAGTGTAGTAAAGCAACGTAGGAATACTTATCAACACAAACCGTATACGGGAGAGTGTGCATGTAGAGAAAGTACGCCCTGTATAATCAAAGTTCACATGTTACACCTTGTTCAACACTTGAAGGGGAAAACTTGTTACAATACAGTGAGTTGCAGGTAGAGAGACGGGCAAGAAGGAAGAATAAGGAACTAATGAAAGTGAGAACCCAAAGAGATGTACGACAGATAGCAGCGACAGAGACAAAGCGAGTCTAGGATTGATAGATGGACCTCGCGACCTGACCGAGACATCAGCAACTCAGAATTGGGCAAGAACGAGACAACCCACACTCTCGAGCAGCATGGTAACTTCGGGGGCAACACGAACAAATTCTTTGCTCCAGAACTCATATTTCTGGTTCCTGAGAAGTTCAATGAACGTAACCAGTGCACCCCACGGATGAGGACGGTGGACAATGAAGCGCTCCAGGAGAACACGAGTCATCACCTCACGGAAGTAGTCGTCCTTGACCTCGACGAAGAGGTGGAGCAAGAGAGAGGAGAACCAGTGGGTATGTGCGTTAGGATATCGCAGGTGGAGAACCGTGGAGCTCAGGAGATGGTGTTGTCCTGGGTTGACCTTGAACACGTGGTCAAGAGGCGGATATATTGGCACTCACCTTCAACATCTAGATTAGTAGCTAGGTACTGTAAAGCAACCACGCCTGGATCGCTTGGGACGAAGACGGACGACCCGCTGCGCGCCTTCGCCTGCGCGACCGACGACACTCCGATATACATTACCAAGGAATTGATGAGAGAAAGGTTGTAAGTTTCGGTGGTGCCTTCTGGGACCACGGACAGCTTCAAGCGATCCTTGAGTAAGGCGAGGAAAGTGGGGGAACCTCGGTTGAGGAGGTGCTGATCCAAACCATTTCTGAGATCAGCATTTTTAACGCCCGAAGCAAAGTCGGACAAGATGGGTGGGATGGGGCCCATTTCGGGAATCGAGTCGAACTTGATGTTGCGCAGGTGGGGATCAGGAAGGACAATGGAGAGGGGGAAAGCGCTGATAATGATGTTGCGGAGTTGGATACAGCGGGGAGGGATGACGTCGCAGAGACTGAAGTAGTACTCGCTGAGGAATTCGGGGAAGTCATGAAGGAGGACGAGGAGCAGGCGGAGTGTGCCTCTATAGAGGTCGCGGGCGGCGAGTTGAAGGTCTGCTTCCTTGAGGAATGGCGCTAAGAACTTGAAGAGAGACAGAAGAAGCTTGTGAAACGCGGACCAGCCCTCGCGATTCTCGGACAGGAGCAACTTGGGCATGAAGTGCCTGTGGGAAATCAGACTGAGCCAGGAAAATGCAAAGCCAGGGAAGTAGGTGGGTTGCAACGAGCTGAAGGTGTCACTATGAAGGTTGGAATGAGAAAGAAAATCACCTCTACAATTAAACCGGGCGCACCTGATGGCGGTCAACAACTGGAAATATGCGGATCCGAGGTTTGATGCCATCGCGTGTAGATCGTTGATAAGACTTGAGAAGAATCTAAAGAATGGCTTCTGCTGGAACATAACCCCTTGATCTTCATGCATGTTGGCCAAGACGAGGACGAAGATCGACAAGATTTTAGTTAGGTAATGCACCTTGGCCTGGTCGTTGTTGACACCAGAAGCATCCCCGTGGTACTTGATGATGTAGACGATCAAGCGTGACATCGCGTCCAGAGCCTGGAAAGCGTATTCAAACTCTCCGGCAGCAACGCACTTGAGATAACTGTTGACACTGGAATCGGCGCAAACGCGGAAGAAGAATGAAGAGACGTCCTCGACCTTCAGGATACCTTGTTTGGTCAGCTGAGTAATGTAGGGGACGAAAGCCTTCTCTGGGGAATGGGAACGCTGGAAGATGGTGACCCATTGCTGAAACCAGGAGAAGAGCTTCTCTCTGAGTTGCTCAGTCTCAGGCTTGACCGAAGGCTGCCTAATTACAACACTGTCGGAAGCAATGGCAGTGCTCGGGCGTCGCACCACTCCACGGAGATCGTCGAACAGACGCTGGACTCTATTAAATGGGCATGAGACATATCCTAGAGAAAAGGCCTGATATGGGCACGTACTCTTCACTGGCTTTTCCCGCTTGGACAAGCTGACCCAAAACCTCGATAGTATACGTAAGCTGGTTTTGGGTTGCAACGGGCGGGTCACTAGACAAGCACTCTCGGACGAGGCCAGCCGCGAAACTCTGCAAGGTCGGACGGGGATCTTGGAACAAGCTCTTCGCCAATTGCTGGTCCTGGAGCGAGATGTTCACAAGTCCACTACGTAGAAGCGTGAGGGTCACAGGAATATTGAGCTTGCGCTGCACCAACGTCAACTCTATGCCAAATCAAACTCGACGAACTACGAACCTCATCCTCAGCGTAAAGAAGCCAAGTGATGGCCTCCTTGGCAACTTCCTCGAAGGAATGGCATAGCTGATCCAGCAATGCAACGTAAATTTCCCTTCCCAGCTGAGACGATGTCTTGTACAACAATTGCACAATCTTCTGAGACATCAACAGTGGAGTGCGGTGGCGGTCTACTGACTCGGCAGCGATGTAGAGCACCTGGCGGACCAGGTGACGAATGTCGTGGTTCGAGGGCAACGCGGAGAGAGAGGCAATAGGCAACTGCAAAATGAGGCTCTCTAGATCCCTGATGGTGATCTTACACTAGAGTTAGTATGAAACATGCGTCAACTATTAGCAGACAAACCGTGAATTGTTCCATCGCCTCTGGGTGGCTCAAAGCACTCATTCCCTGTTCCGGTGCAGGAGAACCAGTGTACACGGCAGGAGGAATATGATCGGCACGCGAATATGCAACTGCCGAGCCAGGCCGGCTCATAGAAAGCCGTCGCTTGGGGTCGAGAGCTGGTCCCTGCATCAATAACATAATAGCATAGTCCACACACTACTCACAAAAATCTTCGTACACAGCGACTTGATGAGGCTGCAGACCTGTGGCCTTGATACGCAAGGGATCGGGAAGAACCACCGAAAAGTTGGTAGGAAGGGCAGCGGGATCCCAGAATGTCTGGCCGCCGCGAAGCTCTCTGTGCCTTCGGCGAGCTTCATAAGATGTCGCAAATGCTTCATCGACATCGGCCACCGCACGTTCCATTGCAGCCTTCTCGATCGCCGAACAAGCGACCTCGACGTTATCGGCCACAAGGATGGAGAGCACCTGCTCAGAAATCACTTGCTCATTGAAACCGTGGTCAACAAGGGTCGTGCGAAGGTGTCCACCGAGATTGCTTTTGAGTGGCTCTTTGCAGGTCACCAGAGCAAGACTCCCAGCGAGCTTCTGGGCCATTAGATGCCCAGCCTTGCGTAATTTGTCCTCGCTGGGTTCCATGGCAAAGTCCTTCGTAACAAGCTCTCGGGTAGATATTCCTGCAATCGTAACTGAGCGCTCGACAACGGGGACAATGATCTAGAAGAGAAGAAAACTTGGTCAACGAAATACAGCTTCGACAAGACATCAGACATACCTCGCGAACCGAGCGATCGACAGCCAACTGCACCGCTCTTTTGAATGAGTGGTTGACGTGCAACGGTGCAAGTTGGGGACTGATGATGACACTCGATGCCAGGCTGGCCAAAATCGACTCGATATGCGCCCCAATCGCTCTCTGTGCCTCTGTTGGGGCGGTGGACGCAAGCGACATGACTTGTCCTTCGCCCTGTACTCTCCCGCGGTCAAACCCGTTCATAGACATTGAGTCCATGTCATTAACATAATCGGGGAGACCGTGTGCGGGGGCCGAAGCATCGGCTGAGGACCGATTCCTCAGAATTGTGGTCCCTTCGACTGTGTCCAAATCAATGTCGAGGCCTTTGCACAACACTTCGATCTCAAACTTTAGGTTCAACTTGAGATCGGCGAAGTGGTAGAGCTCCGCAAGAAGCGAGATAACGGCCATGAGCCATGGGTTCGGAGGCCTGAACACCTTGGATTTCGCACAAGGTTCGAGAGTTTTGCACACAAACGGAATAGCAACGATCAACCGTCCACTTTCAAAGCCTTCGACGAGGAGGTCTTTGAAGGAAAGGTTTTTATGGCGGATGGGCTTGTCCCTAGCGAGCGTGATAGTCCCAAGCCAAGAACCAAGGTTCTTCAGGATTGCCCGCTCGGACGTGACTTGCATTGTTTTTTCGTTATTGAGCATCACAGCAGACTTGACGAATGTCTCCTGGAGGACAAGCTTGTCCAGTTTTGGCTTTTCGAGAGCATCCAAGAAACGGAGGTAGAGTTGATGGTTGTTGGGCTCCGCGCTGACCCGCTGGTCAACGAGATAATTGGCGAACCATCTCGCGTAAGTATCATCAAAGTGGTCCTTCATCTCCGCAAGTTTTGTGTCGAAGTTGCTGGGTGCAAGGTTGTTCACGATGAACAGAACCTTGTCTGATAATTCCTCAGCCGGCTCCTCGATCTCGGCGTCCATCTTGTCTGGCTGGATAGCAGTGAAGACCGGTGTTGGATCAGCTACGAGAGTCCTCATGTCCCCATTCCCATCTCCAGTAGCGATTACGCGATGGATAGTTACCGCAAGGTCCGAACGTGCTTCCATGAGATGGGGTATACCCGACAATGCCTGACAGAGTGGTTTCCATTCCGGGAGGCGACTTTCAAATCGGGCCAGAGCTTGCAATCCAAACTTGAACAGGTTTGTCTCAGGAGGGCAGCTCAGTGCGTCGACAACGTAGCGAAGTGCTATCCCGAATGGTATGAGATCGACCAGTTCATGCTGAATGATTGAGCCAAAGAGATAGCCGGTCATGGCGAGCTCGCGAGCGGGGTAGTAAGACTGAAAGAACTTGTATTCGTCGAAGAGGAAATGGAGCATGCAGGAGAAGATTTCGTGGTCTCTAGAGTCTGAGGAAGCTTTGCTGCGTTGAAGGAGAGCGATAACTTCGTCGATGGTCGTTTGTTCGTCGTACATTTCCTTGTATACAGCATCCACTTCGGCCTCAATCTCGGCAGAGTAGTTGACAACAGCGAAACCGGGTTCAGAGTCAGCACCGGGGGTAAGATTCATGAGACGCGGGTGGATTTGCAGACAAGCATTGCGGACTTCAAGGCAATAATCAATGTCCTCACGAGGCATTTTGGCGGAGCTATGTGATATGTTGGTAAATTTCAAATGCCGAAACGGAACCACGAACTTGTTTCGAAGGGTGCGGAGAAAGATGGCGATAGTCTGTGGGCTCAGGGACATAGTGCGAGCATCCACCGCAGGGTCGGACATTCTTGCGACCTTTTCACTCTCCATCTTGACTTCCAGGAAATGGATCATCGAGCGGAGGAACTCGCCGCCATGTGTGGTAACATTGTCAGCAAGCCACTTGTCAAGATTCAAATATTCTCGGCGAGAAGCGAGTGCGGCGACATCGAGAGCGAACGTGAAAGGCCGCGAGTCTAAGAGGTTTTCCAGAATCTATAGCGCGTTAGTTGGGACTAGGGCATAGGATTGCAGCCCCTCACCTTGAGGTCTTGCGCAACATCCAAGATCCTAGTGATGTTTAGGGGACTCTCTTCATAGAAGTCGCGAAATGCGCCAAGAAGATACGCGGGATCGATTTGCCATAGCCGCATGAAGACAAGCTGATGGTTCGGATGACCTGCCAAAAACATAGCCAACAACTTGCGAGAATATTCGAGACGAATGTCACCCCAATTCTGGTCCTATAACAGGTGTTAAACACATTGAAAAGTAAATAAAAACGAGATGACGCACCGGAACTTGAAGCAAACCCATATGCACCAGCTCTGCACTTATTTTGAGGGCCTTATCTAGCATATCACGTACACAGGTCCGGATATCAGCATTGTCCGAATCGGCGAGTCGCACTAGAACCTCGAAAAGATCAAGAGAGTTCCATGTGTGGCCCTGGACATTGGCAGCCAACGACTTGATCGTCGGGCTCGCAGACGCCACATCCTCAACCGTGACAATTCTGTGACCAGGCAAGGACACAAAGTTAAAAGTGTCCGCGGGCAAGGATAAAAGAGCATCAAGAAGCTTGAGCTGATATAACGAGTTTTTCCATATGCCCCAGAACCCAGTTACCGCATGGGGGTCAGCCTCGCGAAGACAATTGAGGAGGATGGCGATCAACAACTTCAGCGTGGCGGTATCGACCCCATGTCGATCAGGCCAGTCAAAGGCCTTGATGACGTTGGCCCAGTTAAGGTTAACATGCTACAAAACATGTCAATGACGATGGATGGATGTTCCCAAAGTTAAAACTTACGAAACTACCCAAAGCCCTCACCAGCGCCCCGACGTCACACAGGGTCGTACCCTCCGCAGCAAGCCGAGCTAAACTTGAAATGATCTCGACAACTTGGGCATCCCGTGGCGGATTGGCGTCGGAGATGCCAAATCGAAGAAGGAGGGCGCGAACTGTATCTGCATCACTAGTTATTTCAGGGCCAAGCTGGATCAAGGTCTGCACGAGGGATGCTCCAGGAGGAAGGCTGCATGAGTGAACTCTATTAGTCATCCCCAGAGTACGCGTCATGCGGCATACCTTAAAGTGGGGAAGATGCGTTGCAAAATAGGGGCAACTATCTCCGGCCCATACTTGGCCTGCGCCGCTGCGATGAGGGCCTGACGCTGTGTGGCATCCAATACGGGCGTTTCCGAGCCGGAGTCGGACAACAGGTTGGACATGAGTTTTGCAATTTGTTGAGGGGAAAGATCGGCGTGGTCGAAGGAAGGATGTTGGCAGAGCGAGAGTACAGCGCTCTCGAAGTCGACTCGGATGAGGGTGGCGGCCTGCGTAGCCAGTTCCTTGCGGGTAGAACCAGCGATGATAGAAGAAGCTAGTACGAGCCTTTCAAGTGGCCGAAGAGAAACACGATCTACAAATCGAAGTAAATCAAAGTGCCTGAAAGCTTCCCCTTCGCCCTTGTCTATGCCGTCACGGAATCGGTCTGCAAGAAAAGGGTCACGAGCCAGACGCTGGGTTTCTTGGGCGAGGAGACGGAAGGTTAAGGCGGTAGAGGTGTCGAATGCGGAAGGAGGTGCAGCTAGGGCGAGACGGCCCTGGGAGTGAACGATGAGGCGACGAATGAAGTGGAGGTAAGTGTCAAGACCATGCTGCTCAGAGAGCTGCATCACGAAGGTTTGAATGAAAATTTAAGTGATAAAAAAGGAAGAGGACATACGGAACGTATTTCAAGTTGGTTCCTCTCGAAATTGTCCTCCGTGAGGGTTGACAGGAGGAAGACAATCTGAGCCTTTACGATTGTGTGTATGTTGGCGTTGGGAGGATTATCCATCGCCGACGACCTGGCTGAAGACTCCGGGCGTCGATTGACGCTTCCACCAGCCGACGCCGTTTTGGATGAGGAGCACGCTGACGAAAGGTAAAAAAACACGTAGGCCGGAGCGAAACCACCAGCCTGGAGCAAGTCAGTCAACGTACACTCCAAACTTGTGGGGGTCCAACCAACTTGAAACTCAGATGTCGGCGCCTCAAATCGGTCACCCTGTAGACTTTGTACACTCAGGCTACGTGTACAATGATTCATCATATCATACTGAAATTATCCAGAGGCACCATGGACCATTTCAGAAAGGATGACAGAGTAAAGGCAGGCATATATGAAGGGGCATATTAACAGGCGAATGGTAGGCAGGTAAAGGTAATATTGGACACCGACAGTGCAAACGAAGGTGATGTAAGTGAGACGTGGACTCGGCTGAATGGCAGACATAGACGTCAAACGTTTGCGTTAGCGCTTTCCCCTTGCAGGACGCAACCATTCGGCGTTCACACCAAGCAGCTATGCTTACCATCCACTCACACCTACTACTGGCACACGACCATGCTTGTCCATTCGAATGAAAGCGCTCCTCGTGGATAGAAACCCATCACTGTAGATATCCCAAGCGACTGGCAAGTTGATCTAGAGTCTTCGCGAAGGCTTGACGGTCAACGTCTTCGTAGGGGACACAAAGATGCTTTCGTGTTCGCAATGGGAATTCCTCTCTGATGTTTTCGTCAACACAACACAGCACAACAGAAGCGAGGATCGACGGACTCGGGAAAATGGGTGTTACCGGCGTAAAGTTGAATTCCACACTACGACAGTCGAGTCCTGGTAGAAGCGTCAAGATCTCGCTTTCGCCTTGCAATGCCGCGTCAAGAGCCGTCAGCGATGATGATGCGGGCAACGAGACTGCATTCCCAGTAACTGCCGTTCGTCAGCATGATTGCGGAAATAGTGATGAATCACTCACATGTGGATTTCAGAGGACTCCTCGAAGGCTTAATTTTTCTTGGCTTAGAGGGGACACGAATGTTCTCATACTCGTCACCGTTTCGTTTCGTTTCTGCAAATGCGATTAGTACGCTGATTATCTTATACGAGTAACTGCTCAATGCACTTGTAATCATAGGAATCGGGGATACCACTGTGAAACTTAGGTCATCGTTCAAACAGTTGAGCGCTGGCACGGGCGCCAACAGGTCGTCGCCATCCAGCTGCATCGCTTGTAAGGCGGCATCGAGCGCAGTGAGCGAAGACGATGTGGGTAAGAAAGTGGGAGGTTCCTTCTCAACTAGCATTGAGACTGACCCTCGTTAGACAAATAACAACACTGAGCATGTCACTCACATGCAGATTCTAGAAGAGAATGAGACGTAACGATAGGTACAGATTTGATAGTCTTCCGCTGTTCCGTCCGGGTCCCCCTTGGTGGACAGTTGACAGTTGTCTTGACTTTTGTAAAGCAGCGCGTATCGGTCAGCACACAGTCACTATAGCATACTCGATGTGTACAAATGACCCACCATCTACAACAGCATCAAACTGAGTAGGGCCAGGGTATCGATATTTCTGCGGTGCCGGTAGCATTGAACTGGGGTGCTTCAGCATCGCGGAGACCTTAGAAGGCAATCCGGTATGGAGCTGGACCTTCTTGAGACTCGCCGTAGGGGGCTTGTCGCTGACGTCCGTGGACCGTCCAGTAGCTGGATGGAGCGGATGGGTATCTTGGATCGTCGTCGTTGCGCTGTTGCATGACCTGTTTTCCTTACCACTGCCCCTCGCGGGTATCAGGCATTCCATGGGTATGGTGGGTGTGAGTATTGGGGTTGTTTCGATGGGTATCATGGATGTCGCGGGTATCTTGTTAGCGCTGGACTGGGTATATGCGCAGGCAGTGATGAGGTCCTTGGTAATCTCGAGGTTCTTGACCGTTATTTCTTCAGTTATTCCTACATCCTAAGGCGTCAGGCGCAAAAAGGGAGAGTAATGACAATGCATCACTTACCATCATTCGGTAGCGTGATCGTGGAGCCACCAGATGAACTTGAAGTCGAAGCTGCAAGCAGACCTTGTAAGGTTGCCGCGCTTGCCAAGCTTCGCGAGACAGGGGGAAGAGGGCACGGTTTCCCAATTGCTGCACAGAGGCGTCATGTTAACCAACGACCGTAGACAATCATGATGGCTGGGAGACTCGTTACCTTGCACCACCCCTCCGTCCTGTATCCCTCGCGCAATACTTTCCAGAATCCGCACCCGCTGAGCTTCCTTCGCGGCCTGGTCGATATATGCGGCGCTCACGGGCGCGGATGCCACCTTGACCGCGGCGAGCTCTGCCTGAACGCCCGCCAGCCCCGACTGGAGAATAGCAATCTTGCGGGCAGCGTCAGCCTTGACCCCAGTGATTCTCGCCGCCTGGCATTCCATCGACCGCTGACAGTTCTGGAAGGACTGGCAGAGACGCTCGACCGCATCGTCCCTGCACTTCTTCTCGTCGTCAAGTCTGGTGGTGAGTTCCTGTATCGTCTTCCTGTACGACTCCGTCTCCGAGCACCGCGGCTGCGAGCGTTCCAGGCAAGCGATACGATGCTCCTGAGTTGCTACACGTTCGCATAACTGGCTAACCTGACGTGCGAGAGCGGCAGTTTCCTGGTCATGGACAGCCGCGAGTATCTGTGTGCTTTCCACGATGGCGACGCGATGCTTGAGGGAGGCGATGTCGGATGCGACGACGGTGACTTGAACGACAAAGAAAATGACCATTTGGTACAACAGAGCGAAGCTAGTTTTCAGCTGCACCATACGAAACGTATGAACACGATGGCTTGCTGTGTCGTCCCGATCGCCATTGGGGCTGGGCGCCGCGTAATTGAGAGGGGACGCGGCGCCGCGGCCGGCATCGTTGAAGCTCGTGGACCCAGCATCTTGTGAGCGGGGGTCTATGATGTTCGGTGATGGCACCTGGAAGAGGCCAACACAGCGGCGCGTGGCGCGTGCCAATGTGGTGTTCGACGTCATAGCATTCCTGTCGGAAGCAGGCATTTGGAAAGCAAGACAGCGTAGATGGGAGAAGGAAGAAGAGAAGCCTGAGGAACTGAGGACAATATCACGATGGTTGGCCTTATATACCCCCGAAATTGAGGTTTAGACTAACCAATCCATCAGCCGTAGTGACTGATGAAAAGGATCATCCTAGCTAACCCCTTCTCTCAAACAGGAGCGTCAGCCTCCTGCAAGGAAGTGAGGAGGAAATGCCTCGAGTGAAGCCCACGATGTCATTTACCATGCCGCAACGTGGTCAACGGCCTCACACTCTAATAGTCGGTGAGACAACATGAAATGCGTGGAATATGAGGAAGAGAAACGAAATATCAACATGAAAGTACATCTGATAGCCCACCGACGACATGTAGAGCTAGCTCTGTGAAGGATACTGTCCTCCTTGCTGTGCCTGCGCCATCGTCGTCCGCTGCTTGGAGCAAAACCGTGGCCATGTCAGTAAAACATCCCTTCACCCATCCATCACACTCTAGAAACCTCACCTGCATAATCCTCAGCGCCTGGTCCATCTGTTCTTGCGTGAAATGTTGAGGCATTACTGGCAGATAGTGCGCTGCGATACTGTTTGCTGAGCGGGGCATCGCGTTACCGGGGATCTGCGGCGATGGCATCGGTGGTTGGGGTTGGGCTGACGGCGGGCGTGGAGAGACGGCTATACCAACGTTCGCATTCGAAGGCGTGGCAGCCGTCCGAGGGGGAGAACCTTGTTGTGTTACACCAATACCTGGCGAAGATGTTGCTGCCCGGGAATGGTACGGTGGCGAGAGGTGCGCACCGGCGGGTAGACTACTGAGCGCAGCCTGAGGTGTCCCTTGCACTTGGGTTTGGACCTGTACCTGAGCTTGTAGTTGAGTATGGACTTGCGCTTGCGACTGGGCAGCGACCGTGATCGCGTTGGCACGCGCTTGTGCCTGTGCTTGAAGCAGCTGCTGTGATGACATGCGCACCGCTGCAGCTGACATCGGAGTCGACATTCGCTGTTGCTGGGAAATGTTGACTTGAGGGATCTGGGGGACCACGGAAGGCGCACGAATTTGAGGGGCGGGTGGGGAAGCTTGCGTAGCTGGTCGAGAGGCACTGCCGGTCTGCTGCTGCGGCTGTTGCTGCGGCTGTGGTTGTTGTGGTTGTGGTTGTTGCGACTGTTGTTGTTGCTGTTGCTGCTGTTGTTGCGGCGGTTGTTGGGCAGAAGCGGTTGCCACGCCTGGTGCTTGCTGCACAGACCATAAGTGAGTAACAATGCAATCGCATCGAGGGAATAAACAACCTGTGCACGCAATAATTGTTGTCTCGCAAACTCATCTTGCCTCCGTCGCGCCAGTATCATTTCTTGCTGCTCCCTCGACTCCTTATCTGCTTTCATCCGGCTAAGCTCAGCAGGAGTGAGCTTCGGCATCTTAGTGTACTGGCCGTGTGTATCATGGATATTTGGCGGTTTCCTCTGGTTCACTGCGTGGCCTTTAACAGTGGGTTCACGTACAAGCGACTGCAAGAAGAAACGTACTGCTTGCAGCCTTTTGCGCCGCTTCCCTTTTCTTTGCAGTCTTTCGTATTGTCTCGTGCATCAGCGAGTGCCTCCGTCTCTTGATCGTGTCTGAGGAGACATTGACACCCGCCCCACCCGCCTGACCCTGAGCAAGATTGATGCTCGCGAGGCGCTTCACGCCTCTCGTCGTCATCTGGGCCTGTGGCGTAGACGTAGAAGGCGTAGGAGGTGGGGGTGTCCCATCGACACCCGCAGGTGAGGCCACATCTGCATGGCTAGCAACACCACTTGATTTCCCACCGAGCTTGGAGCTCCAACGCTCAAAGCACTCCCAAGGCGTCTGTCTATCAATGGAAATCGTCACGCGTGCTGAGTTGAAAGAATCGGCGACAAGGTTCCAATTCGAGGGGTACTTTTCAACCAAGGATTTGAGCAGGGCATCCTCTGACGGGCTCCATCCGTGGTCAAACCGTTTCTTATTTTCCTTCGGAGGATGCGGGGTAGCTCCCATGTGTGGTTTCGCGCCGTCAAGGAGCTCTTGAAGTAAAAAAAGGACTAGTAAGGTGGGACTCGTAATATTGTCGAAGTCTAGACCCACCGGAAAGTTGCTCGTCGGTAATTTTATTCGACAAACTATCTGGCTCCGTGACGGGAGGCTCGTCTGGAGGCAACCACTTGCCGTTCTTCCACCGCCTAACGGGCTGCAAAGGGCCAAGCAATGTTGGCTTACACAGCATGAATCTGCCCATAGGCGCAATCTTCGTATACCCAGCATCGTCAACACGTCGGCTATCGTCCCGTTCCGACTTCTTGTCAGATTTCTTCTTCGGCTCGGAAGGTCCAACATCAGGCATGCCGAGGATTTGGAGGTCGGGAAACAGGTCAGAGAGCTCGGGTGAACGTGTGGCTTCAAGATCAAGAGTAGATGGTGAAGAATCCTCGGTGGTAAGGTCTGAAAGCGCTTTGACGAGATCGAGGTCGTCGTTGTCCACAAACAGTTTGCTATCGTCAGAGTATGCGATGCGCTCTCTCAGAGGTGCATACAAATTCGACTTCAGCCCTGGCTTGCTCGAGGAAGCTGGGGGAGGGGCGCTATTTTGTGATTCCGAGCTTGTTTGTGAACCCAGGACTGGATCGCTCGAGTTTGGTTTGAGCCCTTCGAGACCGGCCACCTCCACCTTCGTCGCCTGTGTCTCCTCAGCACCACCAGCTGCAGCTTTATCCCCTTCACCCTCGCCAGGCTGAACGCCATCGACATCCATCGCATCTGCATCCCTCTGCCACGCGCCGCCGACATTCCCCAACGCCGATGCGTCCTCCACGTCTTCGACTTTCGGCCGGAGAACACCATCAGGGCCTACGCTTTGCCTCTGGCTACTCTCTCCTGAATCGCCCGACCCTGATCTTGATCCACTAGCTTCTAAAGCTTCTTCAAGGACATTCCTCGTCTCCAAGGCATCAACAATCTCCCTTTGTTCCGCTTCCCCATCGTCGTCATCGTCTCCAGACTCTTGATCACTGTACGCGTGCCCCTTATCACCCACCTCACCTGCGACTCCTTCATTATCTAATTCCATGTCTTGTTGTCGTTGCTGGGAGGGACTCAGGACGGCATCGATCGTGCGCGGTGGCTTCCAGTGCATGCAGATGCCTAGCCTAACACGTTCTTCGCGAGTCTGTGCTTCGTGCCATTCAAGGACGGCAGTGGAGATGTTGAAGGCAAGAGCGTATTTCCATTTGCGTTCTTCCCGAAAGTCGACCCGCATCCATTTCTATCATTAGTAAATAGCATGAGCTCGATCGGTTCATTTATTATAACGGATAATTAAAGCCGAATATAAAAGTGCAGGAGACGCATGACGATACGCACCATCTCATCCAACAGGTAATCCCAATGCGTCTTTGTCACCCCTCCAAGATTTCGCTGCTTTTTGGGCTGCCTATAACTACACTTGGCCACGTTTTCGAGCGCTTCGACGCGTTCTAGGGTGCGCATAAGTCTCAGCTCCGTGATCGCAACCTACAACAAAACCGCATGTATTCAGCGAACGACCAAAGGAGAGGAAATACGCATACACTCCAGTCTTTGGTGCTCAAACACTTGGTTGCTCTCGATACCTTCTTGTAAATTGGATTTGCACGGATGATCGCACCCCACTTGGCGAATCCAAGAGGTGCCCACTCCTCTTTGCCCCCTTTGGTGTCCGCCTTCTCCTTATCTTTCTTTTTCTGTTTCGATGATTTGCCCTTTCGAAGATACTCAGGTGGAAGAGCTTTGAGAGGTGGAAGGTTATAGTCGGGATTGAAGTGGTGATGTTGAACCTCTGGTGCGATTGTCGCTTGTGCAGGTTCTTCGAGATTTTCACCGTCAGCATCGAAGCTGAAATCAGGGAGCGCCGATGCGGGGGATGTTGGCGTAGGAATGAGGAGAGACGGTTGGATGGATGCGACATCGACGGCAGTATGGATAACCATAGGACAAAGAGCAGCCTCCCTTTGGATAGGTGAAGGCAAAGGGATGATCTCGGCCTCGGGCACAATGTCATGAGTGGCATCCTCGCTCTGGGCTTGGACTTCCACTACCATCGCTTCTGCCAATGCGGGTGAAGAAGACGGAAGCATCAACTGGGGGGACTCTGCACAAATTCCCTCCGTAGGTACCGATGTGTCCACCTCCGCTACCTCGCTGGCGGGCTGAACGCTGATGGGTTGAGGTTGTGGTGGTGCAGTCGGAGAACGGGGCCGTGAAGTGTGCCGTGACACTGGAGGACTATGGTAGGACGATGCAGGGCGAGATAGTGGGCGAGGCGGTGGAGACACGCTGACGCGCTGATCGGAGGGTAACGTCTGCACTGGCTCTTCTTCTTCCTCTTCCTCTTCCTCTTCCTCCTTCTCCCGAGGCTCCCTGGGTTGCTGGAAGGACAACGCGGGCTGGGGTGGCGAAGGTAACTCAACTTCGACTTCAGAAACAGGCTCCACGACCTCATTAATTTCAGCCTCCTCATCCTCTTCTTTCTGTGCCGGCGATTTCGTGCGTGAAGGCGACACAGGCGGTTCGGACATCGGAGAGTCGAGATCAGGTGCGGCTGGTTCCCCTGGCTGCTCTGCTGCTTTTTCGGACGGAAACGGGACGGAAAGCTCGCCGTCGGACAAGTTGGATATCATTGCTGATTCTTGGCTGCCAAAATAAAAAGTGAGGACTCGGCAAGGAGAGCAACGGCATCGGTGGAACGGTGGAACGGCGATACTTACTTCCTGCTAAGATCAAACCTGTTCAAAAACTGTTTCAACCCCTCGTCCTCGTCACCATTCCCAAGGATGTTTGCGTCCAGAGCGAAGAAAACACCGACGTCGTGTTTACGCTGCATCATGTGGTACATTTCACAAAGGAGTGCATTTCTGCGCAGCATGATCGCGCTGCACAGTCGTCAGGTATGGATGGCCTCGCGATGGATGAGTGCTTACTCGAGCTGTGCCACGCGTTCTGCTACGAGAGCGTCTGTCAACACCGAGGCCATGCTGGCCGTCGTGTCGTGCTGAGGAGTAGAAAATATGTCGGTCTTGAATGACGCGCTGACTTGTTCGGTGCGAGGAGGACCGTCTTGTGGTCGTCCTTAGAGGGGGTCGACTCGAAGGGGGGGTCGACGTTAATTCGGAGCGGTCGGCTTCTTTCGGACTTGTATAGTTGTACCATGTCGTTTCGCACCGCCGCTCGGACGTTCTCTCGCAGATGTACGTCGCTCAGTTTCTTAGTGTAAAAGTCGTACTCATACTTGTAAAGGTCTCCACCAATCCACCGTCCGTTGTGCGATCACCAACCTTGAAATGCCAGCCATGTCGCCCACGATGACCGAGGGCGGCATCGCCTCCTGGAAAAAAAGAGAAGGTGACGCCTTCTCTGCTGGTGAGGTCTTGCTCGAAATCGTACGTGTCGCATCGTGCAGACCCGCTCAGTTCGCTTACCCGTTCCAGGAAACGGACAAGGCAACCATCGACGTGGAGGCACCAGAAGACGGCGTACTGGGCAAGATTTTGGTACGTCTGTCGAACACGACGCGCCAGCACGTCCCCTTACACCTACCCAGATCCCAGACGGCACTAAGAACGTGTCTGTCGGAAGAGTGATCGCGCTCCTCGCAGAAGAGGGTGACAACATATCGAACCTCGAAGCTCCAAAGGAGGAACCCAAATCAGCGCCTGCCCAAAAACCCGAGAGCTCTGTTGCTGCTCCTTCACCACCTCCTGGATCCCAGGCATCCGAACTTGCCCAAGAACCGAAGACACACACACACCATCCAACGCATTCCAAGCTTCTGATACCTTCCGTTGTTCGTTTACTCATCGAGGGTGGTGTCACTGATGCAGAGGTCATCAAGGGAACTGGCGTTCGAGGTATGTTGACAAAGGGCGATGTTCTTGCCTATCTCGGCAGGGCTTCCAATCCCCTCGGTACGTACAAGACTCCTCAGAAGGAGACAGCGACAGCTGCATCCGCAAAGATAGAAGCATCCGCCAAGGTATGTACCACGTATTCGCTTCCAAAGACCTACTTAGCACATGCTTCCAGCCTTTGAACGGCGATGCCATCCGCCAATTGATCGTACTGGGGCTGGCAACCAAGTTAAAGCCACAACCACATGGCAGGTCACTTCTCTGCACTAGCAGTGACACATACTCATTCGCCTCAGCAGTACCTCCGACACCAATCTCCTTTGACTCGATCATAGCCGACTACCTTCCACCTGCCTGTCAAGTACCCCTATCAAGTGCACCTGTCCCACCTACTTCCAAGGACAGCACCACAACATATTTTGACGGCCTGCTCTGATCATCCATGTCGTCCACTATTCATACCTTAGAGTGTCGCGCATTATCCACTGTTAACGGGGTGACGGTCGAGTTGAGATCCCCTCGCCATGCAGACATGGGCCTTGTCATGTGACAGATAAAAAGTTTGATGGCATTAGAGGTGAAGGGTTATGAATCTGATCATGCAACTTCATCATCCAGGGGCATACACTAAGTGGGCATGTGAGAATAAATCTCCCGAGGCACCTGTCGTACACACCCGAAACTCTATGAACGAGTCCGACGACCCGCCTCCCCTTGCCTTTGGCACAGGGACTAAAAATTGCAGACTGAGCAGTCCTTCCGTTTCGATCCGCAATGAAGTCTTGGTCGAGCTTTGGAGCGCGCGAATTGTATGCGAGATATGCACGAAGCGATAGCTGTATGAATCGACCACGTTGTTCGAGTCAGAATAGACACCTCGAAGAAGCGTATCGTCCTACCTGACCGACACAGATCGCGAGCATTCAAAGGTTTCCAATACTTCTCTATCATTTGGATAATCCATCTACGCAACTCCACGTCAGAAATTTTGACCCTGTTTCTCCGCAGCGCCATTGATATGTGCCACGTGAAATGGTCAGACATGATGCATGATGCACGTCGTACATACCTCCGTGCTCCCAAAATCGCCGGAAGCTTTGATGCGGAAGAGAGGCTTCGAAGTACTTGACGCCACGGCGCTCCCCTTGCGTTGCCCAGCATTTTTCGCAACCTCCGTGGCCGGATTGCTGATAAAAGTGATTTTCTCACAGGAAGGGTCGAGCTCAGACAATGCGTCTCGGAGCCATGATGAAGACTGTAGGTCAATAGGCGCATGGTGGGTAATTCGAAATCGAAATATGAAAAATAAATAAACGCCCTCATGCCTTGGGAGCATGCACACGAAACAGGGGCTGACCTTGAATATGATCTTCAACACACTACCTCGTTAGATAAGTGAACCGAGAGCGCATGAAAGATGAAACGAATGCGTGTGGTCAGCCACGCCTCGTGCACGAGTGATGGGACTCACGTCTGATCGGCGTCAAAAGGAAGCTCTATATTGGGCTCTGGGTCAAACGTCGTGATTTCGCACGTTGTCGTGGGACCGGAAGAATCCTCGGCGCTATTAGCATGGAGAAGGTTTGAGCACTCGTCGAGGGAACGGTTACATCCATGAACGGACGGACTGCAATGAAGTCGGAAAACGGGACGAAAGGACACAGGAAATATAACGGGAAAGGAAAGGCGAGGCACAATACTTACAGCAATAATGTCAACGGGTAGCCAGGCCCTACGTATGAAAGCCGCATGCTGGTCCTTTTTTCACTCGTGCCCCCCCAAAAATGTTCGAGCCCATGTGCTGTATTTCCTTGCTGTCGGTTGTCAGATGGGACAGCACGCCCTTTTCCTTTCGCATCACCACGCTCTTCGTCGGACAAGTCTTCCTCCTTGCGCCATTTTTTGGGCTTGGGGGCGCCTGAATGAGAAGACATGTTGGCGGTTCCGAAGATGCCAAGGCACTCGATGAGCGTGGTGAGCGGTATCTCAAACGATGTCGAGTCTCGTTCCTGCGTCTGCTGTGAAGCTTCGGAGCGTGCGTGGTCCGGCGAATAACTCCATTCGTCAAAGTGATCGCGATAGATGTAGGAAGTTGCTGCAAAAACACGATGATGGCGCATTGATTGGGAGGGTGAGTAAATTATAAGAACGATCGATGCGGCCATAGAGGCTCGTTTTCTGGGGCACCTACCAAGTAAGCAATGGGCCTCTTCCACGGTAACAATCATGCCCATCGCAGGGTCGGCGGTAAGGGTGACGGATGCGCGCTAATACAGTTGAAGATTCGAATCGCACATAAAATCGGACAAGGAGCTCACGTTTGAAAAGTTAATGCCCTTTAAAAGCGCGGCGAAGAACCTCACATCGCGGACAGATGCGGTGAGGACCTGCATGAATAGAGATATTGTCAGGGATTTTCAACATTGGGCCATACATGCCTGACCGGATTTGCTTCTCGAGACTGGCTCTGTGAAAGAAACATGGTCGAGTGTTGCCGACTCGGATCGCGATCACTGACTGGCGTGCCACATCACGTGACACGTACAAAGATCCTGTCACGTTGATGTAATGTACTTGTCCAATGTCGACCGTCATACCGAACTCCTAGGTGGTGTAGGACACGCCCTACTAGAATGCTCTGAAACCAGAAACTGCCCGCTACTTGGCCGAGCACTTCCAAGAGCATCTACCAGTACCAGTCTGACGGAGGTCCGCATTTGGAGACAATTCGGTTCGAGTGCTGCGCTTTCAGGCTGTGGGAACGTGCGACAACCGCGTACGGGCGATCAGCGAACCTCCTCCTTGCTGTCACCGGTCACCTTTCATCCGATGTACTTCACAATCTCAAACCAGACGCGTCACAACCTCCTTTGCCAGTATGGAAAGAACGCGAAGGAAGAGATACTGGTTCCTCCGTTTTCCAATAGCATCCGGTTCTTCCCCAAATGCACATCCCTCTGGATCTCAAGTTCCTCTCAGGATACCAGCTTCAAGGACGCCCATTCCCTTGAGAATACAGGTGCCGTCGCAATCAAGCTTTCTATGGCACTCTGCAGAAAGTGGGAGCGGGTCGTCGTACAGAGTGATTCCCCTTGGATCGTATATCGTAATCGGGTGGGCAGCATCGTGCATGCGAAGCTACCCAGGGTTGTATTCATGCCATGTTAAAACAGATCTCTCGCAAGCGTCACACGTTGGTTGTGCTCCCTCGCAGAGATACCTCACGTTTCCTTGCAAACATCCCCAATACGGTACCTCTTTCATCACTGATGCTTCCGGGTCAGTTGTTCCCGTTCTTTTCGAAACCGTTTTCCTGAGCCTATATAGGCACACACGAGACAATGTCTTTCTACGGTTGGCCCATCTCTCAGTGCCAACATCGACCCTTGGATACCCAGTTACATGCGGGGATCCGCATGATTGACATTCGGCTCTCCGTCAAAGATGGTCGACTTATTGCATTCCACGGAATATTCCCTGAGTTTACTCCATTCGCGGATATACTTGTTACACTGCATAATTTCCTTACTTCGCCCGCGACGGCGAGTGAAACGGTTGTAGTTTCCATCAAAGAAGAAGACAACAACACAACTGTGTTCCCCCAGTTGGTTCATGACGACATCCTTGCGTCACCCGGCGGACTGCAGATGTGGTTTCTCGAAAACCGAATACCCACTCTCGGGGAAGTCCGAGGTAAAGCTGTCATGTTCAGCCGGTTTGGTACCGAAGGATGGGAGAACGGTGCCAATGGAATCCATCCGCCCATTTGGCCGGATAGTGCCAAGGAAGGATTTCAATGGGAATGTGATAGAACCCTTGTCCGAACCCAGGACTGGTAAGTTCACATATTGCCTTGTCTCTCCTCGAACCCAGGCTCTTAACATCACGAATCATCAATCACATGCGATGGGTGTCGCTGACCGAGAGCTCATTAGGTATGCTATTCCGTCCTTTTGGTCCATACGCGAAAAGTTTTCGCTAGCCACAGAACTCCTCGTTCCACCCCTGGATGCTCCAGTTCCAGTCCTGTCGATCTCTTTCACATCAGCTTCATCTTTCCCCTTGGCCTTGCCACCTGTCATCGCCCGCGGGTTTGGGTGGCCGAAGTGGGGCCTTGGGTTCGACGGTATGAACACTCTAGTGGGGAAGTGGCTATTAGCTCAACTGAGCTCGGATGGCACTACCAGCCAAGGTGAGTCCGACCGATCACTGGTGCTACGAACATATCCCTAATGGAAGCAGACCAAGACAAGCAAGGATCGCCAACGGATCCCGGTCCGCGGATAAGAGGATGGGTATTGATGGATTATTATGAAGATCCTATTGACGCAGGCGTCGTTCCTCTACTCGTGGAATGCAATTTCAGAGAGAGGAGGGCTGGGGAAGAGGGGTGGTAGATGACTGATTTCGTTCGGATGTAGGATCGTGATTATCGCAATTCGTTTTGAGACGGTCACGGATTACGCGTGGTGGATCCCGGTGGATTCTTGCGTTGAGCAATTTGAAAAGTGGAGGATTACGGGATGGACCTTGTATTGGACCTTGTGGTGATTTGAAACAAGGAATCAAGCTTCAAGGATCTACTACTAGTAGTAGTGATGGGCAACGCCTCATGACGATTACTAAGCAGAACACGCTAGCGCGGATGGGCGACGACGGCGACGGCGACCAACTTGCTGGAACCTTTTGCACGACACCTAACAGCTTAGGGTACAGATCGGATCATTGGGGCACGTCATTTCGAACGTGTCGCACTAACATTTCATGCAGGATCTGTGTTTTTCGACTCTGATCAGAAGTGGAGCTAATATTTTTCATGTCTTTGGACTGCGCTCTGGACACGCGGAGATGGGAGAGACTTGTCTATACTAGTCGATGCTACGAGAGTGCTGCCGAGGAATGAGGAGGGCGCTGGCCGCTCAAAACGGAAATCGACATGTCCTAAGAGGTAGTCATGAGCGGGGCTTTAATTTCGCTCAGGTGTGGAGCTCCGAGCCCGCACTTCTACCTGGTTCCCACGGTAACTTGAGTTCGGAGATCGGTCCCTGTACTCGGGGGATTTGCGCGAAACGTGTGTCGCAGCGAGGGTGTTTGGATGGGGCATGGGCAGCATCAGGCATACAGCAGCAGGCGCTCGTGAGTCGTGAAACGGAATAATGAGTCCGAGTCTAGGGTCCGCTCGGTGCGAATTGCATTGTCACTGTAACCTTGCTGAGCACACGGCATCCATCTGCAACGGTGCACTGACATATCGAGAAGGTCGACGTACTCAGATTATCGTGATGTTCGCTGTCACTGCGGGAGGGGTCGGGTCCTAAGACCGAAGAGGACTCGGATCTATTTCGGACGACTGCCTCGTTGCAGCGTCGCGTTTTCCCTACGTCATTCTGCGGTCTCGCCACAGCCCTCAGCCCGGCGTCCCCATTACGCTTAAATACGAACCAAAGTCCTCCGCAATGTCCCAATCGCCTCTCTCTTCCAACCTCCCTCACCCGGCCTCGACATCTCCCCCAATAATCTCGGACTCAGATCCTATCACCCCTGTCCCTCCCGCTGCAAAGTCTCCGATTCTCCAAGAACAACTCGAACTAGCCATGGTTGCTTCATCCGACTCACGCGCCGTGGCTGTATACTGTGCCGCCTCCATTGGCCATCAAAAGGCCTTCCAGCTGGCTGCGATATGTAAGCCATCACGCACCCATATGACCCGTTCATTAATCTCCTTTCCATCGCGTGGCTGAACAATGCGTTTATACAGCCGTCGCACACGCGCTCGTCGCAGCGAACCGGCCCCTCGTATATGGCGGTGGCAACACCGGCATCATGGGCGTCGTCTCCGGCGCTGTCGCCAACTTGGAGGGCGGTAAAGTCACGGGGATCATACCATACGCGATCCACGCCGCAGGCGGCGAGAAGGACAAAGGCAATGGCTGTCCAAAAACCAACGCAGTCGCTGAACTGTTGGACGAAAAACGGAGAGGCGAGGTACGTACCCTGGGATCCACGGACCCACGTGTGATGTTTGTGTGAATATGCTGACTTCTTACTGCATCAACAGGTAGAGACTGTGAGTATCCATACGTCTTCGCTTAGGCTACACGCGCACACCACACCTTCCTTCCTGTGCCCGCGTTGTCGGGTACGCTGTTTGCTAATATATTCCCTGACCCACCAGGTTGTCGTCAACTCAATGCATGAGCGTAAAATTGAAATGGCAAAGCGCTCTGGTGCCTTCATAGGCCTGCCTGGTGGATTCGGCACATTCGAAGAGGTATGCACACAAGCTCGCGGCACGCACAACTCATGTTGACGGACCGTCTTTCATTCGACAGATCCTGGAAGTCATCACCTGGAACCAACTTAATATCCATAACAAACGTAAGACGCCCCTTAATATCATGCTCGGGAGCGCCCATCTTATTCACTTGCATTTTCGTATCTCACGCCCCTTTTGGAATGAATGAACCACAACAGCCGTCGTCCTCATCAACGTCTTCTCGTATTACAACCCCCTCCGCGATCTTATCCGGAACGGCGTCCGGGAAGGTTTCATCCGGCCCGAGAATGAAAACCTCGTTGTGTTTGTCAATGGTCCAGCCGATCATGCAGCGCACGAGACCTTCGACTGGGGCAAGGCCGCGGTCGAAGCCATCGACGCATGGGAGCACGACAAGGTGTCCACCTTGCCGTTCTTCTGGAACAAGGACGAGGACAGCAGCGACATGACACATGTCAACGGTCGCATCAACAGCAAGACTGTCCCGCTTGAGAAAGCCAAGGTGGAGCATATTGAGACGATTCCTGGGTTGAGTACCCTGCCAAGCTTGAAGCTCGGCCGTGGCTGGTTTAAGCGCGTGTGGCATGTGCGCGCATGGTCGGGGAGAGTATGATGTAGCATACGTAGACATTCAACCACGTCGAACGTGGCACTGGACAGCTTTATGCGTTTGTTAATGACGTTTTTGGTCAGACGATACTTTTATCCACACAGTTTACATGGCTTTATGCGTTTCCTCTCATATGCAATGATAGTATGCTTGGATACGAGATACAAAATTATGCTTGATGGTCTCAGACAACGTTGGTCTAACTAAGTCGTCTGCGAGCTAGAAACCAACCCCGACAATGCTCTTCACGGCTTCCGAAGGACTGGTGGCTCGATATTGCCCGGATCGATCTTACGGTTGGCATCCATGAAGACATTCACGTCCTCCTCGGTGACCTTGGCTTTTCTCTGTGAGATCAATCAATACCCCAAGATACCAGATAGAGTCACGGCGATGCACACCTCTTGGAAGTCTTTGACGAACGCCTGGAGTACCTGAATGCACCTCGCCTTCAGTTGCCCTGTCAGCAGTCGACCCGCACGATAATCCTAGCACAAAGCAACCGCCCAGTCAACCCCAGAAATGCCTCCTAGCCAAACTCTGCACTCACCTCGCCCAACGTCTTCAGATCGTCGTCGTCGTCCAAGAAGAAGCTCAGGTACTGATACGCAACATCCACCTCCGTGTCGCCGCCATACTTTTGATGCTCTTCCAACGTCTCCCGCCCGCCGGAGAACCCATGTTTATTGATCTTATTCTTGATCTGGCTCGGGGAATCGCTCATGAATATACTCGAGTTGGGATCCGAAGCGCTCATCTTCGTCTGGGGTCCTTGAAGGGCGGGGAAGAACCGTGAGTGGATGAGCGCCGGTTTGGGGTACCTGAGTTTGTGGGCGACGTCTCGCGTCAATCGGAAGTAGGGGTCCTGGTCGATGGCGCATGGTATAAGAGCGGGGATGTTGCTCACAGTGCCAAATATTTGAGGGAAGGAGTTGGAGAACGAGGGTGCGGCTTGGATAGCACAAAAATGTATCTTGCCGATGTTGTCTCTGACAAAACGAGGTGTGTAAACACCTCAATACTCGAGGGCGCACGAAATCCGAGCTCACGAGTCATTGAATCCGAATGTGGCCTTTGCCTGGTTGAAGGAAATCTGGCGGGAGATCTTAACAACGTTGTGGTAGAAAGCGCCTCCGACAAAGTCGAGATCACTGAATATGAACGTCTTCTTGGGATTGAAACCGACGGCAATGATATCTTTTGCATTGCTCCGAGAAAACTTGCGTACATCCTCTATCTTAAGCTGGTGCTTGAACAAGAATTTTTCGTCGTCTGACCCAGAACCGATAAGTGTTAATCCTCAGACGGGGGAAGGAATCACCTGTTAGTTGAATGACCAATGGGACGTCGAATACATCTTGCAACCATCTGCCATGGGATAAGACCGAGGTCGAAGCCATGCAAGGAGACACACTTTGTGAAAACGAAGGGGATCATGTGCCCGATATGTACGCTATCACTGCTCGGTCCCCGACCGGTATACAAGAAAAACGGCCTGCCCTGCGCGTACCGATCCAAGATGGCATCGAATTCCCTGCATAAACACAATCAGAAGCGGCGTCAACACGGCGCCTTCGGTCTAACCGAACAAGTCAGAGACGGACCGATGAGAAAAGAACATTCCTCTTCGCAAGAGCGGGTGTGGCTTGTGGCCCGTGAGTTCTTCGAATCGCTCGAGCAGCGCGGCGTCGATACGACGTGTCCCGAACTGATCGACCAGCTTGTCGTAGTCGATCGCGAGTTGCTTGCCGTCCGCTGACACGGAGCCTTGGACGTCCCAAGGGGTGACGACCTGCTCGTGCGCGGATGCAGGATCGGCTGGTGCAATGCTATTTGCACCTGCAGCGCCGTCGGGTTGGGATCTCAAGAGAATGATCAGCCAAGTTATGCTGGGACTGTGGCGTAAGCCTCACGAAGAGAGCGCCGTGTCATTCAGCGCTGTAGTCATCGAATCTACTTGGTTTGACGTTGCGTCGGACATTTTGTATGGTCGAACGGTCGAGTCACTCAAACAGTTGCCGACATGATGTGTCGTGAGAAATACGATTTGATCAGACAGCCACTAGATCACGGTTTTACATCCTGTCAACTACAAGGCATACTTATCCCTTCGGCTACCATTTCCCGGACGTCCCGTCGATCTGTGCGTCGTTGTCACGGTCTTGTTTGATCCTTGGTGATCCGACATCGTGTCAGCTATCGCGCAGCGCGCCACTGGAGCAGCACAATCACCATCTAATCTTTCGCTCGAGGCATTGCTCATCTCGGATTCAATCGTCGCCATCAACGCATTGGTATACATCATGATGCTGCGGTCAGAGCAGTGGGAACTACCGTGCTCAAGGATCATTTCGGGGATCGAGCGAATGTGTTCCCATCGTCTGGGTATTTCAGGAGCGATCTGATCCCCACACATGTTCGACTTTAAATGCACATGGGCACTCCATCAGGCAACACACTCCTGAGACCAGGACAATAATGTCTCTGTCTTTGAATACCATTCGTCTCTACATACACGAACTACATTGGAAAATCTGATGTACGTATGGAAAATGTCGAGTTAATAATGATATCATGCTGAAGAGTCAATTGAGTTGTATGTGTATGTCAATTATTGAGTGAAGAGGGAGAAATGGGAAATGTCCGGCATGGCGTGCGCTACGCTTCTGCTTCCCGGCTAGGACCCTCGGTACCAGTAGACTTTTTTGTAGGTGGCGAACTGTATGCAAAAGGCAAAGCAGACATCGTCGGCAAAGCGTGTGAGGAGGTTACGGTTTCCTGAACTCGCAAAGCACCGTATAGATGGTGTTGAATGCGGTGTAAATCTCTTCTCGGACCTACAAGAATATCAGCACAAAGTTCGAGCCGACGGAAGACGCGAAACCCTGGAAGAAGGTGAAGAGAGAAAAATCAATTCTTTACCTTTGCACCAGTCAAAACTATCTTCCCTGAGACAAAGATCAGCAGGACGACCTTCGGTTTCAGCATGCGGTAGATGAGGCCGGGGAAGAGCTGCACTTTAATCAGCATCCGTCCTACTGACCACTTCGACGACGCTTACCTCGGGCTCGTAACTGCTGAACTGCCCATGGCTGTACGCAAGACCCTCTAATCTTATCGGGAACTTGACGTCACAGCTGCCGACGATGTTCTGAATCTTGAACTCGGCAAACTTGGCATCAAAACCAAGTTTCTGTACAATACGAGCATATTTGCGCGACGCCAGCCTCGAATCATCTTCGCTCTTCGCACCCGTCACGACCATCTTACCCGACGCGAAGATGAGGGCGGTGGTCTTGGGTTCGCGAATACGCATGATGACAGCAGCGAAACGCTAATGTGCAAAAGCGCATTGGCGTGCACAAATATGAAATTTAAGTCGTAATACCAACCTTTGGATTGTACTCTGCGTTACGCGCATGCAAGGCAATTGTCTTGAGGTCCAACCGGCAATCAAGATTGACAGTGGCGACAATGTTTTGGAGTGTAGGCACGATGCCCTCCACAGCGGTGATATGCTGCTGCTCGAGTGTCAACGGGACTGGTGTGGCAGGCACAACGGGGGCAGGAGGTGTCGAGGGGCCGGCAACTGTAGGGGAAGAAGCGCCCTTGCTCGTCGTCGTCGTCGCATTCGTTTGCGAGGTGGACGCGACAGGAGCGGGCGCTGCTGGTGGAGGCGTATGGGACTGTGACAACGGCGATGGCCCCGGCAGTGCGAGACCCGAAGGTCCTGGTAGGCTAAATGAACTAGGGCCGGGGAGAGCTAACCCGTTGGACGCCTGCGATGCCTGCTGGGGAGCAGCTGACCTCCCGAAGGTGACTTGGCGTGCGGGGAGTGCGAAAGACATTTTTTCAAAACTGTGATGTGGGGGTCGGGTAAAAAGAGAGCGTGGGAAAGTGGGCGTGGGTGAAAACGGGGGCAAGTTATCGGCGGGCACCCCCCTTATATATGGGTTTGAATCCAAACTCCGCTCATGATTACATCTCAGAACCCTATTGTCACCGCTTTCTTGTTTGCTTCCACCATCTCAGTCACCTATGATCCGTGCGGTTCTCCTTCATGATGCTTCATTCCTCCTATGCTCTCGGTTTTGTTTTTATCCCTCTAGTCCTCCCAGTCTCTTTGTTCGCATTCCGATGTCCTACGTCGTTTGGGCCCCACGATGTGTCGAGTTGTGCTGCGGACATCGAATGTTCTAGAAGATGACAATTATATAATTTTGTTCTCACGTTCCCATCGTATCAGATACAATGCACTTGTAAATTATCCTACGACATACATACAAGGAAGAAACAAGAAAGCAAGCTATATACAGATACTTCCGCACTGTTCAGAGTTCCACCCAAAGTCGAGCGTGAAACTTGGTAGACGGGGCAAGAAATAAAAGCAATTGCTTTGTCTCCGGAAACCTTCTTCCGCCAGACTACATGCTCACCAGTGCGCTCACCTTCCACCAAGCAACGGGCCACGCTCCTCGTCTTCGAGAAGCGCCACACGCGTGAATTTCCTGTACAACCCCCAAATGCCCTTAACCGTGCTAAAGGCGCTCAAGATCGCGAAGGCGAGGGCAGTCCAGT
>QFES01002255.1:0-19300 GCA_003316375.1 Tylopilus plumbeoviolaceoides
AGAAAAGTTACAACATGCGATGCGTGACAAGAAAGAAAGAAAAAAAGGTCATAATGCCGGAGCGCGATGGCGTTGATCGGTGTAGCGCGTCAGTAGTTCGGTGTAAGCCTTGGAGATCTGGAGATAAACCAAGACACCGCTGCATAAGCATGTTCCGCCGTCGTCGTCGGACGTACCTTTTCCGCCCGCAGCCTGCCGTCCGGAACGAATCGACAGAGTACGGTAGAACACTCGAACCATCGTTTGGCTTCGTCCGCGAGGGAAGCACTAATACACATACACAACGCCCTTGCTTGGCATCAGCCGAACAGCACATGAGAGGACCACACACTGCAAGCATTCTACGCCCGTGTTGTAGGCTGTGCTGAGCAGCCAGAGGCGTTCGTCCACCGGAAAGAGCTAGTTCGCGGGTTAGGAGACCCGTCAGCACGAGACCGGCTCCATCTATCAGCTGACAAGAGATACGAACGGGGATACCATCGTCCACCAGGTTACCGTGCTCTTCCAGGACAGCACTGGCTTGTTCCATGTATTGAATCGCCTTTGATCGGTCCGCCACAGTGCCTTGCGACAACAGAATGGTGCATATTGATCGCAGCCACCGTGAAAACTTTTCCAGGGATAGGTGGCCATTCTTCAGGCACGCATGGAGTATACCCTGTGAATGTGTGAGCTTCGGTGATCGTGGGGGCTCACGCCAAGCACAACCCATACTTCGAGTGCTTCGTACAACACTAAAGGGGGATGAACCGTCAGCAACGTATGAGAACATTCGGGAGCAGTGAACCGTCCGTGCCGTTAACCGGGCAAGCTTTGTTCTCCCACTGTCGACGGAAATCAATGCAATGTTAGCTGACGACCAGCAAGGGGAGCTGACCAGAATATCGCAAAAAGCTTCAAACGTGGCGAGAGCTTGGTCGCCTGTGCGCGTCGCTTCCTAAACTTGAGAGTGAGGCTCCACTCCGTTCTCTGCGGCTACACGACCCACTTTGATGGTGACCAAAACATATTCCCAATCTTCGACTCGCGATGCCGTCTCAACCGCGAAAACGCGCAGTACATGCAGATAGGAGTGAAGCTGCGGTTGGCTCTCGGCAGGAACTTTTGACAGCAAATCTGAAACTCTCGTCCTACAGCCCTTTATTTCCGCCAAGAGCGTTTCCGCGGATTTGCCCTACAGGACGGTCAACCCACGAGGAGACGTCATCGAAAGACTTACATTGTCCTGCGAGATACGCTCACGTGCCGAGATCACTTCCGTGTCTGATGAGCGAAAGTGAATGTAACCATAAAGGGTGCGACATGTACCTCGGCCCGAGGTTGCAGCAAAGGATGCATTTGCCATATACAGGTAGGCGCTAGGTTCCACCTCCGTGAGGGTTCTGGAGATATAAATTTCGAGAAGCTGTTTGAGCGCGATCAATGCGGGTACAAAATCAATCGCTCTTGTGGAATACCGACCTCCCTTGCAGCATCAAACGCTTCGGATACTTGCTCCGCTTGATTCTCCCAGCTGGAGCAGCCATCGATGGCGCAATTGTATGCCGTGCGCCAAATCCATGAAATGTCACGGATCATCATTATTGCTTCCTCCTGAGTCACAGACTCGACCAGGGACTTGGCTGGGATGACACGTCATGGCAAGGAGGGTCATACAGCATGCTCACGAACCATGTTTGAAGTAATTGAGCAAAGTTCTCACAAGGGAATGTCTACCAGGATCAACGCCCAAGATAACAAGAAAAGCCTAACAACTTACACGTTTGCGCCAGGCTCCCCGAGGAGTTTGAGAGTCAACCTGATAATGCACCTGATCAGCGTCATGGACTCCATCACGGTGTCCACGTTCTCGCGGAAATTTAGCGTGTCCAGCAACTGTATAAGCACAGATAGTAGCAAGCTCTTCATGTCAGAATCATGTGAAAGTCTACAGGCCAGAAGGAGCATTCGACGATCGAAATCGGGGGCCTCGACCATCTCCTTGACAGCTCTAGTGGCTGATCACATCGGTATTTGTGAGCCACAACATGAAACGAGGGTAAAGGACCACAAATTACCATCATCTTCAAGACCTGAACAGTTCGTCATCAGCCAACACGCCATACTTAAACGGGCGTGCCCCATACGTACCTTGACGAACCGCGACCAAAAACGCCACATAACGGGTAGCCGCGCCATTTTCGGGACAACGCCTGATCGTGGCCGTTGCCCGCGCATACTCCTTTTGTTGTAGTTGACACATCGCACCTTTCCGAAAGCATTTTGAAAGCGAGGAAGCGCCTAGGCCAGAGAAAATAGTGTGAGTGCCACACATGAACCAATCAGCCGCTTCTGCCCAGCGTGATGCATGATAATGACGGTCGCCGTATTGCCATATCAACTGAAAAGGAAATTCGAAACTACGGCATGGCGAGCGGACAATGGACGTACGGTGAGACACACACTCGCACCAGCCTTGGAGAGGTCGATATCAGATGCACAGATATCTAATGGAGAAAACCGGAGTCGGATCTCTGGTCACTAATTCTATTCGCACTTGGGATCACCAGGAAAAGATAGTTGCCTTGGAATGATTCTTCTAGATCTTTCAATGCCTTGGCGTGGTCATCGCCTTTCGAACAATGAAATAACAGGAAAATGAGGAGCTTCTCGATAGAAGGTATGCTTGCAGAGCAAGCTGTCGCTTTGCGTAGACATGTTTTCGCTGCAGCAGTCACCAGATTGCTGTGGGAT
Organism: Tylopilus plumbeoviolaceoides; assembly: GCA_003316375.1. Lineage (NCBI taxonomy): Eukaryota > Fungi > Basidiomycota > Agaricomycetes > Boletales > Boletaceae > Tylopilus > Tylopilus plumbeoviolaceoides. The sequence goes on from QFES01002255.1 coordinate 2,734, forward strand.
AAGATGTGGACCGATAAGTCAAATGAGGTAGCCGAACTACGACATACTGATGGTGAGAAAGGGTTCGCAGTTCTTGGAGCATGCTTTTAGAACAAATATCAGCAAGCGGGAATAAAGCACATGTCAACGCGCTGACTCAGTAAGGTCTTTCTCAGAAAAGGTCATGTTGTCAATTATTGATTCCAGAGCTATGGTGCACGTAATTAATATTGTAATGTGTTCAATAGCAAAGAGGGCCAGGGAAGATTGACTCAACTGCGAAGAACCACGGTATCTCCCGCTTTGCGCCGCTTCACCACAGCCAACTTCATCCATCGGAGTTGCTGTAACTCGGAGTTTGCCTGAGGATGACGTGTGAAATTCATGGGTGGAGTGTTGCAGGAAGTTGGTCCCTTACGGACTCGCCGGAAGCATTCATGGTAGCAATAACTTCCTCGAGCGCAGCCTCCGCGCGCACCAAGTTCTCCGGGTCTTGTGATGACGCCAGGAAGTAGCCACGAGCTAGGGAAATAAGCCGGTAGGTGATAGGTTATGGTAGGGTTCCGCATTCAATCACATCAACATCTTACCCAAGCTCCTGAGAACGGATCGCTGGGCAAATGTGCTTCTTTATCGAACGACCCTTAATGGATGCGCATTGGGGGAGACGGACCTTGAGCTCCAATAATTCGGGCGTGGCCGAACAATCCATCGGTTCGATGACTTGGAATGCCTTTTTCAGCCATTGCAAAGCATCGTGTGCTTTGTTTCCTTCCCCAGGTTTCCCGCTCTGCGCACAAGCGCGCAAAATTGATTTACCGATATCAAGTAACTTGGCCACCAGCACTTCTCGCTAGGGGCGACGGTGACAGGTGCCCACGCTGGGGAAAAAAAACGGCCCACTTACGTCACGGATGGAAAGCAACGCCAGCTGTCTATCATTTTCTGTGCACATCAGGATGAGCTGCGCCGCTATACAAATACGATCATGCTGGGGACTCGAACCAGTAATCATGTCAGCCATGAACGTCGCCAGCCCTTCATTTTTTTCCCTCCAGGCCTGTGTGCATGCCAAACCAGGTTTACTATAAATATCAGTGCTGCCACACCCAAGGAGTTTAACAGCCTCACAGCTTCCATTCTGCTGGAGAAATATACGATGGTAACCCGTGACTTGGCGTGCAAATGTTGATCCTCTGGATCGTCTATTTTTCTCAGCGCTTCTTCATACTGGACGAACTTATGAGAGCCGACGGGAACGCAGTGGAAGAAACAATAACCTTAGCTGCGCACGCTAGAACGCAAGCAGCCGATTCGTTATTTCCGACCTCTACGTCCGCGGTATAAATATAGGTCACCGAATGTCAAAGCCACCTCAGCATGACCCTACCTGACAGCGTAATTCCAGTCTTGCAAGCTATCTGGAGTATATGCAACAAGGCTGTGATTGCAAAGGGGTGTGGAGAGGGGTGGAGAAACCTTGAAAGGGCAGGAACGAACCTTGGATGTTCGGGTTCGCTTCCAGACCGGCCTCCATCAGACGGAAACCCGCAAGGCGGACTAATGCCAGGGTTAGATAGCTACGTCGCCTCAGACAACTCCGAAATTCCCTACGTGCTGCAATGATAGGACGACAGTTACCATCGGAGCCTTGACGGAATAAACCGGAGGCGTTCCAGAGGTTGACACCTTTTACAAATCAAGGAGAACATTGCTCATGAGAGGTTGCAATGTAGCCACCGGTACAGACCTTCCTGATCAAGCGCATCGGCAAGGTCGCTTTTTTTATAGGACTTGAGCCGTTGCTCAGAAAAAGACTGGGCTAGTGATGTAATATGATGGAGCTCCTTGAGCACATGTGCATCATCGGACTGGATATCGGTGAGCTTAGGTTTGATCTTGATCAATGATTCTAGGGCCGCCGACAGTTTCCATCTGGACAACGGACGGGTCTGATAAGGGACTTGCCTTGAATCTGGTCGTATACCGTTTGCAAATTAGGACCGTGTCGTGGTTTTGTGCCCAGAGACATGTTGATTCCTTACGGGAGTACCGAATCGGTGGAGGCCAACACACACAAGTGCGTGTTGTCGGGGACAAGAACTTGGCCGCGTTCGCAGCGGAATTCGGAAGCAATAAATAAATAAATCCGTTGATTTAATTATTGTTGTTATTGTTCTACTTCCACCTCATCGGCCATAAGAAGAGACGGGATGTCGGAACAAGCGTCTGCAACAGAACAAGGAAATCTCCGTACGCTCGCCATCAGGGTAAGTCATTTCTCTCCATATGATTGCCCGCTTATGAACGCTTTCCACAGGAAGCTCACAGGGATGGCATATTTGCTGGACTAACATCAGGCTTGACGGGAGGTAAAATTGTGATCTCTGACACACGTTTGATGGTTGCTAAATTGTTGAGAATTGCGCTGCCTCACGCACACCAGCCTTGGTGGGCTGGAGGCTAATGGGTTTCAACAGAAATAAAACGATCTTCTGTGGAGTTCGTGAGTAGCGACCGTTCGGATCGTGTCTGTCCTCGAGTTGCAAATCCGTGTCCACACCATCTAGTTACGGGACTGCTGTCCGGGTATTTCTTCACGCAAGCATTCGAGGCATCGAACTTCGCCCGGATAAATTCCAACTCGACCCGCGTGCTGGATGAGATGAGAAACGATGAACATGTGCAATGATCTGGGGTGGATATCGCTTCGAGTACTCGTTCCACCCACGTCGAATGCCAGCTGCTAGTAGCCTGCTACAGCACTAGCTCGGTCAACGTGTTAGTTCCCGAAGTTGCAAAATATGATCACGTATGTCATCCTCTAGATTGGTTGCACGGCCTGTGATATATGGCAGGAAGCAAGAAGTAATTGAGATGGTTCGATGGGCGCGTTGTGGGGATGCTACGATGAAACTTCCGCAACGGTATATAGGGGGCGCCTAAGGATAAACCGCGCCATTAGGTTCTGCATCCCAGGCTCAAGGTTTGGACGGGTTCCCGATGTGTCCCCTGGGCATCCTGTGTGCACGGCGCATCGTTCGAATAATGAATGATGTGTGACGAACGTCATGCGGCGCTGGCAATTCCGAGTCCAAATGGGGTCCAACATCGTGTGGTCCCCGCTAAAAAATTGTTGGCGTGAGTCAAGGAACAGAAAGTTGAGGCCTGATGTTGCGGTCTCGCCGCCACCGGACGTTACGTCGGATCCAACCTTGTGTGTGCGTCCACTGGCACACCGCGGATCCCGACTCCTACAAGCGGGCGATTGCGATGTCATTTGTGAAAATGATTGTTTCGACAGCGCCTTGTTACCTGGACCTCGGAGTGGACATATTGATTGATCCTGCAATCATACAAATTTTTCACAACCAAAATTAGTTTCCTTCTCTCAGTCACACAAAAGCCGTCAACCAAGATCACAGGCCACCAAGGCAACTTTTGTACAGTAGTTAGGAAATAGCGTAATGTATCATGATGATGAAATGCGTGCGAACAATGCCAACGGAATGGGTACAATGCAGGTGCTGAATCTATGCTAGGATGAATCGGAATGTGCGTAATTGGCCAACGATTAGATAGGAAAGTTCGGCACGAAATGATAATGCAACGGTAGGTAGTATTATGCATTAAAAAGAAGATAGGATCAAAACTATCTGCCATAAGACCAATGATAAGGATACGCGGGTGATCCCCGTTGGCTGGACGAGGTGTAAAAGTGCACGCCCGGCGGACCGGCATTAGCAAACGGGGCAGAGGGGACCACGTTTTCCCGCAATGGGGGGAGCTGCAAGGAACTGTCTGCCGGGGATATATAAGGGGGCACTTCGGGGAGCTTTCGTGACCAAATTGCATCGTTGATGTGCGGTAACGGTGCCTGTCGGACATTCAAGTGGCTTTCGTGTGGGCTCACAGAAGCGGATTGGATGTCGATGGGCATGTACGGCGGAGGCGGTGGATACGAAGTCGTCATGGGAGTAGGCTGGAAACGCCGCAAACGAGCCTTCCTCTGGACCCGATCCTGTTCTGCTTCTGTATCGGTGGATGACCCAGCCAGAGAGTAGTAGTAAAGATTCTGGGAAAACGAGATGAGCAAATCGCAGACACAAACGGAAAGTAAACGTACCCGCGGCACGTTCACGGGCCGGTCGAGGCGATAAGCAGCAACCAGTGTTTGGGGTCTGTTCTCATGCATGGCAGGGAGTGGCTGAAGGGACGAAGTGGTGCCAGCGCGGTGTGGAGATGAAGTCGAAAGTGACATCTTGGCAAATGACTGCAGTGGTTCCAGAGGTGAGGTGGAGCTCGGACCGGTCGGAAATCCATTTTCTGGAATGTGCAAAGTCATCCCGGTAGGACGCTTCAATGGCGGTAACTCGTTGAAAGACGTCGATGTAGGCGAAAAGGCGTCTGCAGCAGAGCGCTTTGAGCCAGGATTGGGAGAAGGCGACGGCGGTGGGTTGACGTGCAGTTGAGGCCGCGTCTGTACACTTGTCGACAACGTAGGCTGAATATACTGCATAGGTGAAGTAGAGCGCGCTCGATATGTCGTAGAGTGACACCTCGACCGGTTGGCGGTACGCATGGTAGGAGTAGAAGCAGTGGGCGGTAGCCGACGTCCATTGCGATACCGTGTGCGCGACCTTCGCCATTTCTGACTCTCAGATTCCTTTGCAAGGACGAGACCTTTGAGCAAGTTGAGCCAAGACTCGTACTTTTTCCCCGACACATAAAGGGTGAAGTTAACACCCATGAGGAACTCTCTCTCCATGCGGTTGATCTCCGACAAGTCGATTCCCGACACCTCTGACCAAGTCTTGTTGGTATATGTGTTGCTAAGTTACTGTCAGCGCGAGATGCCAGACAACGATAGAGACAAGGAACGCACTCATCCAAAAACTTGTTTGCCATCATCAAGGCCGCTACAGCTATCCGGAACTCACTTCCTGGAAGACCGGCAGTGAAGCGGTTGCGCTCTTTGAGACGCCAAATATAATGGAGTGAAAGGACGATGACGGATTGGCTGACTTGGGTTGTCTCGAGCAGCTTTTGCATGAATTGCACAAAAGTTGGCGATGGATTGAACTGCAACGGAGAAGAAGATGGGGATGTTTCAGGAGAATAAGGAGGCGAGGGCATCTGGGACCGCGGGCGTGTGCTGGAAGGCACGGAAGAGGAGAACCACAAATAGCAGACCATCTCGCAGGTCTTTTCCGCCACGAAACTGGCTGGACGTTTGAGTGAGATATCGAACCAGTCGATGAAATGGGACGCGTCGCGCGGTGATGTGGGCTTTTGTTCGAACGGCGGAAGGTCGTCTTCGAGGATGATGTCGGGGGAAGGTTCGTAGGTGGGCCGGGGTGCTGGTCTGGACCAATTGGACGCGTCGTGCGACTGAGGTGGTGTGACTGGAGGAGACAAAGTGAGCACACAGCAGAGGCGCGACGCGACATAGGGACGCACCTGGATGCATGGTAGACAGCTGACGGTCAAGGTGGGCTATTGGAGGCAAGGACGTCACGCGCGCATTGGGCTGTGGTAAGAGCCTCGGAAGGGAAGCAAACAGTGGCGGGGTAGGCAGACCGGTATGCCTTGTCGTGTGTCTGCACGGCCAGGGGTGGATGAGGTCAGGGTGGAGGGAGGAGGGCGTGCGCGGCAGAGGGGGAGGAGTGTAGAGAGCCATGGCTCACTGACAAGCGCAGGGGGGGACAATGGGACGAGGATGCCATGATCGTTTTATAAAAAAGGAGGTGTCTGAAAGGATTTGAAGGAGGTGTAAAAATTGCGGACGTGGATGCATTCTCCGCTTAGAGACGAAAAAAAATATATACAGGAGTGGCAGTCTCAGCCGCGATTGTACGCCAAGGTTAGCCTGGTATGTAGTCGAATTAGAAGAACCGTGCAACAGCAGCGCCTCCGAGCCCGCTTCGTACGCGCAACTGCCTGCGCACTTAGCAGATCTTTGACATTTTTTATTTCTCAGATTGACTTGCCCGTCAGATTTTACCAAATCCCCTCTCTGCAATGCCCCTGCGGCATTCTCGGCACAGGGGACTTTCCAGGGATTCCCCATAGCCTTACCCTTATCCCGTTCCCTATCCCGGCATTGCTAACCTAAAGCATCCACGTGACTTCCCTCTTTAGGCTTAGTACGTCTTGCTTTCGTCTTGTTGGCACCCCCAGCCGCTTCCAGAACCCCCCGCTGAAGCCAGGCAACTTGACCGTGGTGGAAGGCATCGCTGCCACATGTCTTCGTTTCTGAATCTCGCCCCCCCTGAGTTCAGCATTCAATTGGCTCCCTTGGATTCTTACTGTCTATTTTTCCTGAAAATATCCACGCGGGACGGGACCTGCTGATCTGCTGCGCAACCAACACTAAGCACGTCAACTCGTACCCAATGGGTTTCCTTTCGCGATCAGTTGACACCTTATTCTTGCTCGGTCCTCGATGAAATTTCATTCACATCAGCTGGCTTAGACTGGCTAGCGCAGCCGCTCATTGTCTCGAATAATTATATCATAATTATTTTCTATTGATTCGACCATTTTAGTCCGAGAATGCAGCCGACGCGTGACGAGACCCATTTTCTTGACGCGTCCAGAATCAGATCATTCATGCAATGTGATCACCCCTACCCCTCTACCGATGCCGGTTCACGCTGGAACTTCATGCTCACATTTTGTCCATAATGGGAGTCCATTGTCTCATGCAGTTCTTCAGGTTCTTCCGGCGACCCCGGTCTATTTGCAACACCCGACCGCACGCCTTTCTGGCCCCGCCCCCGCGCCCAAGCCTTTATTTCCGCGCTGCAGTATCATTGGACTGCGGCTCTTTCATCCATGGTCATGGCTTGTCCTCGCTCACACGTAAACCCCGATGTGGTGACTCTTCGTCCCGCTCCGCATCAACCATATCTCGTTTTACTAAGCACAAGTTCGGTAGTACTAATTTAGGAGCTTTGCAATGGTTTCACAGCAACGGCATCGTCCCCTCGGGCAAGCCAGCTCCACGTCCTCAGCCCCAATCTGTCAATCCAACTGATTCAGCTAATTCATTCTCATTCTGATTTCCAACTCACATGGCTCGCACGCCAGTCACTGGCGTCGCACAAGAACTTGTCTCATAATGTGACACATCCGTCTGCCCTTGCACTCGTGTGACGCCCATCCGAGTCAAGCGCATGATTTTCCTAATCATCATTCTGCCCGTCCCGTTCAGTTGACCATCCCTCAAGTCCGCCGCGTGAAATTCTGTATTCAATCTGACCCTGTCTCAAAACCCCATGCATACTAGTTGCCACCTTCCGAGTCGCCGTGTGGGGAGACATGACGTACCGCTCACAAATCCGCTCCGTCCCCAAAACGTTACTTTTCAGATCCCAACAAGCGAGGAGGCTGATCCGTGCAGTCTCAATATTTTCCACAACGTGTGATTTTAGCTGGCAACGCCAACATGTTCCGGCTAGCAGACCCGGAAGATACCGCCTGCGTTACTCGCACGATGGCGTGATGGCAACTAAGCCTCCATGGGCACGCTTTTCCGTAAGTAAAATGCTGTCGAATTCCCTCACTGCTGTGACCGCAACAAGCTGCTGCATCGCATCATCACAATACCCGTTGGGTTGGGCGATGTAGATGTGTGATCAGTGCGGCAGGCAATCATCGCATACCCCTTTTTGTCTAAGAGATTCAATTTACTACTTCGAGACGCGCAAATCTAAAATTTCCCTTCTATTGTCCTTTTCATCAAAGAACGGCGCCATCCCCTCATGCGACCCTCAGTGATGGGCGGCGGCTTTGACAGCTCGCCAAACCAGTGACGATCTTTCTTCCACAGGGCCAAGAAAAATGGAAGCGGTCTTGTAGTAATCGGGTTCAGTTCAAACAAACCGCCGCATCGGTATTTTTGCAATTTCTTGTCAGTGTCTCCATACTCGTTTCACGTCGCAGCCCTTTTATGTTCAGAAACGTGGACCTGGTCGCCGATCACGTGGTGCTACGGTATGCGACGCACCAGGCAGCACCCTGGTATGATCCGACAATTTCGTGCTTCCGAGGGTGTAACCAAGGTCCGCTTTCTGACAGGTGGGCGAGCGCACTGGGACGTGTGCCACTGCAACTGCCAGTATCGAAACAGATGGGTGCACAGGTCCGATAGCAAGTATAGTACTCTGGGCCCACACTGGTTGCGTGGTCGACGGCATCGAACCAATCAAGATTCGTTGAGGAAGCTGATACTTGCCTCTCACGTCTCAGAGGTAGACTAGGTAAGGGATCGCGACCGGAAAGGTATAACCATGTGCCTGACGTATATAGCCACAAATTGGGCCTTCAGAATTCGCTACTGTTTATAGATAAGCAAGGGAGGTCAACCCTTCATCGGCCTCGCATGTATTGACGGCAACAGCTCCTTATGTGGATATCCTAACTGCCTTTAAGGGTAGAACGGCGGTCCGGCCGGAAGGTTTTGCCAGGGGCAAGCAGGGAAGGGTGTTGCTTACCCTGATCACGCCAGATCATGGCGTCTGCTCGCAACCTTGATAATCAAAGAAAAACGGTGGCTATTCACATCAATGTGGCAGGCAGGTGCAGTGGCACCGCGCCGGTCACATCCGTATGAGATGCGTTGCAACACCCCGTTCTGGTTGAGGGTACAGACAACGTCACCCATCCGCGCGCTATGAGTACAGGAACGCTTCGCATGGATCAAAAGATGAGCGGTACTCTGGAACGTTGCACACGTTGAGTATTTTGATAATAGTACTGATTGGGTGTCATACTCGGACTGTGAATCGATCGCTCGGCGAACTTGGCCATTCTCTGTCTTTTGGGTTGCGCCGAATCCCCATTTGTGCGTTCTCGTCATAGAGATTTTGGCTGTTCGGAAGAATTCCCGTGGCAGAAAAATAGAATTTCATCCAAGACGAATCGCACTTGAGATCTTTGAGGTTCGACGTTCAACGGCCTTGTCTAGGGTTTCGCGTGGCTCACCGCTCGAATCAGAATATAGCTCAACTGGAAGCATGCGAGGAGTTGGTTACAAATGAGTGTCCGTGGGTCCTGTCAATCGCCAAGTCAACAGCCCGAAAGGCAGTCATGCGAGGTAATAGGGCAGCCTTTCTGACAACCGCGGGCCAGGCTGGACTTCCACGTTGAGTGTGCGTGCCAAAGTGGATAATGCTGTGGCGACCCGATGAACCGTCACCGCGTCACCTTCCCTAGAATATCCAGCTTGCGGCTTCCCCGGAAAGCTGGTCAAGTTGCCTCTTGTCGAAGAGAAAAATAGGGCAGTCCCGTCGTGGATGCGGCGGCACAGAAACGTACAAGACTGCTCGGCCCGCAAATGGGGTGGGCACGGGTACTGCGACTTCGCATATGGACACGACCTCCCGCATTTGGACACGTGTATCGTACACCCATCGCATGGCAATGCTGGCACGGACGGCATGATGGGAGCGAGCATTGCATTCAGACAAGACTTGAATCACTGTACCTGCTCGAACGGTGCAAAGGCGCCTCGGAAGTACATGCTAACACGTTACCTTTACCCTGAAATCCAGAACCTCGTAACACACCTCGAGGCTCCTGCGACATGTTACAGCACACAAAGTTCCGACCACGTAGGTGGCAAAAATGCGGTAATGATGATCCAAGTCCAATATATGCCTCACTCACTGATAGATAGCGTGACAGATATAGGTGGCGTACATCAAATCAAGATAGCCTTGACGTTACCGCGAGTACCACAACCGGGCGGATGAGAACAGAAAATGTTTTACAAGTCTCAACCGACAGATGTTTCATAAGTAATCATTCACGCCCAATCATGTGCATGCTCTGCGGACGGCCGTCGATGACGGAGTCGATGGCTCCCAATGGAAGAAAACCCGAAACGGCCAGAAACCCACGCAGTCTTCCAATTGGTCCGCGGAGACTCGAGCCCTAACCAGGACCGTGAAATCTGCACCTTCTTAGAACCGCTTGCATTGCCGCTGAATAAATGCCACCCACCACTATGTGCACTGCGTGGCACACTTTGGACCGCCAAACCAGATGCAGTTCAGATTGGTCTAATTGATCAGGGCCATATCGTGTAGAAAAGGAGCCCGTCCAACAGTTCCCAAGTTGTTCGGAGGCTGAGATATCATGATTCTGATTCATAGGGTGGGACCTCGGCTGGATCTCGGTTTCATTGTCGGCTCGATGGGCTCATTGGACTCGCGAGCGGTATATGAGCGGACGATGCACCTGATAGTCCGTTTGGGCCACTTTACCCCCCGAGACTTACCATACGATACATGTGCGGGGCAGAGGCGGATTGATGCAGCCTATACTACGCAAGCGAAGCACGCCGCATGCGCTGCTAGAGTGGCATGATGAGTACGTGTGTTGGCCGTCGAACCACGGCGGGGGAATATCTCAGACAGAGGGTGGACCTGTTTGAAACTCGCCTTTGAGGATGAAGATGAGGAGATTACAACGCACGTTGTGTTCAAAGTCGTGTCCGTGGCGTGGGAGTAGTCAAGCACCCAGTTCAGCCTTGTCAGTGTCCGCCACGCTCTACCAGATCTCACACTTGGGCTAGCCGTCCTCGTTGGCAACGACCGCACGGCTACACTTGTTCGCAAGGAACCACGACGGCGACCCAGGTTACCATCCTACCGTCTATTCACAATTACCTGATCAACTGTCGTTCCTTGTCGCTCGCTTTATTTCCTCAACACCAACCTCGTTCACAACGCACGTTCAAAGCCGGTGACCAAGATACCCGCTTGAACCTCGCGATTCGATATCACCGTCACCCTGAACCCGTTCCGCTTATTTGAGCCATGGCTATTTCGTTTGGCTCCTTCGAGGGCGTGTGTAGCACCGCTGCCCTCGTCATATGCCCTCTCCTCGGCACGTCCGGTCAAGGCATAGAACCTACCTGCTACTCCCGCAACGTGCAGATTGGATCAACCTTGATTTTTCAGCCTTGTGAGTTCAACATGTTTCACGCCCATCGGATGTCCACCTGAAGCTGTTGTTGCCGTCAGCAACATGTTTCGTCCACATCGTCGCTATTTGCATGACCGCAATCATGATATACCACATTCGCTCAAAATATACGGCAGTGGGTCGAAAGGAGATTGTCATGTTCTTTTGGATGTACATGCTCATAGAGCTTCTTGCGATGTTCCTTGACTCCGGTGTGATACCCACGGCGAATGTCAGCTATCCTGTGAGTCCAAGACTCTGGTACTATTCGGGAAGCGATTTAACCAATACTGTCAGTGGTTCGCCGCAGTCTATACAGGGTTAGTCGCCGCGACCTATTGCTGCCTTCTGGTCAACGGGTTCGTTGGCTTTCAATTTGCAGAGGATGGTACGCCTCTTTCATTATGGGTAAGTCCTCACAGGATCGTGACCACCTCCATTCTCACGCTCGGCCGCAGTTTCTCCGATTATCGTGCCTTGCTGTCTTTGGTGTTTCATTTTTCGTCGCCGTTGCCACATTCAAGTCGTTCGCTTCCTTCTCTCCAGCGAAACCCATAGGACTATTCGTGGTATACCTGATTTGGCCCATCCTGTGTGTTTCAATCTACACACTATCTCAGCTCGTTCTCGTCTTTCGGACCCTGGATGACCGATGGCCACTTGGTGACATCATTTTTGGTGTCGCCTTTTACACTATCGCGCAGGTTATTCTCTTCGCCTTTAGCGTGACGATATGTAACGCCATCAAGCACTATCTCGACGGTCTATTCTTCTTCACTCTCTGCATGCTTCTTGGCGTAATGATGGTTTACAAATACTGGGACAGTATTACTGTAAGCTGGTTTCGCCTATATTCGAGTTACAGCACTAACCAACTTATTTAACCTTTAGCGCGAAGACCTCGAGTTCTCGGTCGGATCCAAGGCTGCCGTATGGGAAGTCAAGGATCCCCTTTTGACTGGAGGCGACTTTGACGAAGACTCGACAAGCAATTTCCATGGTGGTGGTGCGGCAGCGAGTCTGGTCGGCGGGATCAGTGGGAACCAGTATTACGGTGCAAAGGGCGGCTATCCACAAGGCAGCTATGGCGTACCGCAAGTTGGTTATGTGCAACAAGCAGGGTACGGTGGCGCGCAGCGAGGCTACCCACCTACACCGGAGAGATATTAAGCACGAGGAGGAACAATGCATGGACGAACTTTCTAGTTTGGTTTGAGACGATGGCAAGGACCAATTCTACTAATACGGCATTCCCGATTCATTGAGTTATTGCGTTGCGGTTACATGGAAGTAGATAGATCGTTGAAGGTAGCTCTGTATATGAGCTAAAATCACAAGTAAACAGGTATCTAATGTGTACATGTTCTAACGTGCGTAATTGCCACTCCGACTTGCTTCACTCGCGAACATGTCCTTCATAGGACCACACATTCCGAAGCATCTTCGCTCTGTTACGACGAAAATCGACGGTGCAGAATCGGACGAGGACGACTACACGCCTGCGCTCCCTCCCGAACTCGCAGCAGCGCGTAAGGCCGCCGCACCATCATCATCAGAGCCCACCCCAGGGCCATCGACGCGCCGCTCGCCGTCCCCACCGCCCAAACGGGTGCTCGGTCCCGCATTCCCGAGCGCACGACCGACATACGACGACGCAGACGCGGACTCGGACTCGGACCCCGACATCGGTCCGCTACCCGCCCCCACGTCGACGACGCGCGACGAGCGCTCCGGCGTGGAGGAATTCCTAGAACGCGAAGCCCGCCGGCGCAAAAACATCCAAGAAGCGGCGCAGCCCAAGAAGCTCGTCCGGGAGGAATGGATGCTCGTCCCGCCCAAAGCCGGCGACCTCCTTAGTAGTGCGTGGCGTTTCCGTCTCTGTCTTGTGTCCCCCCCTTCCTTCCTTTTTGGGGGGCGCGGGTTGGTGTTGGGTGCGACAAACGTGTTGCTTTTTTGACAGCGCTCGACCCGACCAAGCTGAAGCCGCGGCAGTTTGGACGCAGCAAGGCAGCTGCGCGTGATGCAGACACGTCGCTCTGGACGGAGACGCCTGCTGAGCGGCAACAGCGGCTCGCAGACGAGGTGTCTGGCCGGAAACGCAGAGCAGTGAATGCCGAGCCCGTAGAGGACGGGGAGGATGACAGGAAACGACGGCGAAGGGACGCGGAGATACGCAAGGGCGTGGAGGAGCACACGGTGCGTCGCCCGTCGCCCGTTTCATTGGTTCATGCTCAGTCCTGCCGTGCAATCAGCGCACAGCGCGCGGACCTGCCTTGGTCGATGTACACATGGAACATGAGGCCGAAAAGACAATTAACAAGGACGAGCCGCCACCCGCCATCTGGGATCACTCGCGGGATATGTCGCTTGGAGGACGTCTTATGGATGACGGACAACGGCAAAAATTGTTGCACGACGCGAAGAGCCTTGGAGATCGCTTTGGAACGGGCAAAAGTGGTGGCTTTTTGTAAACATAAACATCTCATGACTCCCACTCATGAACACGTATCGTCCAATCTGTCGCTTTGGTTTCAGAGTGCTCCTTCGCTGCTAGTCTGACCCATCTTGGGCGTGCCGTTGGAATGGAATACGACCGAGAGCGACCGTCTCAACTAACGATGACGACCCATCAAAAATCCGCAAACTGCGGAATGGTAGTAGACGTGTATGGCGTGGCGGGTTTCACGTCCACGTAGGCGTTTCTCTTTCGCTCGGGAGTTCCCTCAAACGCGACAAGGGGGTCGCAGAGATCATATCGGTAATCAGGCATCAAGCCTGAAAGAGCACCCCCAGAATGAGACATAAACGTCGACCGCTAGGTGAGTTGAGGGACGACGTACGCTGAACACGCTGAGTCACTCTGAGTCGTCATGGGAGAGGAAACGATCCCTTGGTAGAACGATCGATCAGCGGGTGTCTGGCGTCGCATACCCGTTCATAAATGACAAGCGCCCTCTCGGTACAAAAGTCTGTCATGGCCCCTACAATAGGGGGATGTGAGCCCGCCGTCAGATCTTGAGCGGATGCAGTCGAACCCATGATCGTCGGTGATAAATGGGCGACAGCGACAGGATTTTGAATCAGCAGTTCGAATCCTCTTGTCATAAGTTGCTGCGGTTCCGGGTCGGCCGAGAATTGTAGCAGATTGTGATTAGTTCTCCCCTCCGGACAGCGGCGAGGTAGGTACCGGCACAGAACCGATTCGGAACAAGAGAATGACTTGGCGGACGTACATTTGACAAATGGTCTCTGGTGTCCATAATAATCCGGTGGCGTTCTGTACACACTGACTCGTGTCCGTGCCGACGCAGAGTCGTTCTGTGCATTAGTGTAATTTCCACATCAACGTGAAATATTGTAAGAATAATGACTGAATAGAGTAGTCTACGATTTTTTGAATTAAATATCGAAACCGGGAAATATGATGGCTAAACAGGATGACATACACCAGATTGCGTGTCCTCGCAGAGAGCATCAACCCGCACCCGAGATGGGAAATCACTTGGGAGTCGTTACGGCCAGGTTACCGCGTGATGCGCCCCTAAATCCGTCTCAGGGCGAGCGCCGTCAGGGCAGTGGTTCTCGACTGCTTGAGAGTTTGTTCAGATGGATGTAGACATCCGTCCCGAACCCATCCATGGAGATGAGTCGTAAATCGCCGCCGAAGTATCTCGCATACTATACACACCCGGAAGCAAAAAGGGACAAAGTTAGCACAAGTGAGAACTCGTACACGGAGATGAAGAGCCAACGAACCAGTCGAGAGAGTGGGAGACCGTACCCGAAACCCGCCATCGGTGCTTGGAAGTCGCTCGCGTGAAAATCTTGGTCGATGCTCTGGCCCGCCATGGTCGTGTACATATATGTCCAAATGAGCGGGGTGGCACTCCTCGGAATGCCACCACCTTCGTCTGAGATCTTGACCGTGATATCCTCGCGTCCCTCGACCACGATGACCTTGATAGGAGGATACCCACGACCGTTGTTCCTTTTACTTTGGGATTCCTTGGCAACGCGGTCCTCATAGTCGGGACCGAATCTCTCTACCACAGCTCTCAACGAATTCTTCAGTAACTCGAAAACGATGTGCGACAAGTGTCCAGGAACGTATGGGAATGTCAGATCGATCGGACAGATGAGTTGGACGGGCGGTCCGCGGAACATAGCGTAGTGTTCTTCACATACGAATCGAGCGTTCTCGATGGCTTCTTGGAGGATATCGTGCACATTCTGGTGGGCGTAGGGGGTGAAACAACAAGCACAGGAACAGGAACAAATGAAACGCACCGCATGCGTACAGATAATGCCAACATAGTCCTTGTGTGGCTGTTGGGTATTCAATGCCACATCTTGACACAGATCAACGACACTCCGAAAACACGGCGAGATCACTCACGTTGTCCAATCAAGAACCGTATCCCAATTCGCGACATATAGAACCTATCCAACCATGCCTGCACCTCATCCCCACCGTTCCCATACCCTGACAGACCTCGTCCCATGCCAGGCTTTATCTTTTTTGCTCTCTGCCACTCCAAGACCCCCTGGGCTACGGTGGTAACAGTCGGATCGTGTCTGCGTTTGATGGCTTCCAGAGTCTTGGTGAATCTGGCATTATAGTCGTGGACCTCAGGTGGATACGTATGGGACGGTGTTTGCGCATAGTAGCTGCAGGAGCGATGTGTGTGGCAAAAAAGAATGTCAAGCAGGGAGAATAGACCCACCTTCGTTCGGCAGGAATGCGCAGCTTTACGCTTCCATTTCTGAGCCCAGTGTCTCTATATGGTGTCCCTGCCCTACCGACGTAGAAATCCTCGCCGTACGCTGTGCCACTCGCGGCGCCAAGCCCATCGAGGTGAGATGTGATCAGCGAAGGATTGGGAGTGCTCTCAAGCAAGTGGGTCCTCCTGTCTCCCCTTTCTGACATGCATAACAGCGATTGGCGTGCGGCAGGAGTCAGAGAAAGGGGCGGAAAATTGATCAATTCCTACACGACGAAGCGTCCGTTTTAGTGACGAGC
This sequence comes from Tylopilus plumbeoviolaceoides, assembly GCA_003316375.1. NCBI lineage: Eukaryota > Fungi > Basidiomycota > Agaricomycetes > Boletales > Boletaceae > Tylopilus > Tylopilus plumbeoviolaceoides. The sequence goes on from QFES01002255.1 coordinate 18,707, forward strand.
TCGTCCACGGAACATGGTTAGGGGAGTTTTCCCTGCGTGGAGGACTAACGGGCTAGGATAAAATTGCAACGTACCTCAAAACTCTGAGCATACCAGTTCTTTACTTTCCGTATGGATGGCATCTCGCTCAGGTTGTATGGGAGTTCATCAAGCTCTTTAACACGGTGAGCGAGACGGAGTGGCAGTTCGTCTGGACGCAGAGATTGATAACGTGAAGGAGGAGACAGAGGTTTCTTGACATCACTTACCAGCTAAAAACTGGCTAGCCCGTAGAAGCGTTCCCTGACTAGGATGTTGCCCAAAGAGGACCATTTGTTGAAGGGATACTAATGCACATGTTTTCGGTCAGCACCGACAGATTAGAAAGACAGCAAGTAATATCATGAGTAGCATGTCCAGGAGAAGACAAGACGGAACCTGTATAATTGCAGAAGACGTGGGTCTTGGCAAATGTCGCTAATGCTGAGATGTTACCATGGTCAAATAGTTGAAACTTGAACTTGAAAGTCCGTGGAGAGCTCGATGATTGTGCCGGTGTCCTAAGCCATTGGGATGCATTCCGCTCGCGACAGTCGAAGAAGACAGAACATGGCA
>QFES01002257.1:0-10794 GCA_003316375.1 Tylopilus plumbeoviolaceoides
TGGTCCAATGGACTGGCCCTCGCATGCTTCGTCGCAACAACCGCAAGCAACGCCAGCAACGCAACAGGAATCAGGTGGGTGATTCTCATCTATCCCTCATTATCTTGCGACTCAATAATAATACATAGGGCACTCGGGAGACACAAGTTGGCTCGACTTCCTGTCCCACAGTGCCCCACAGCCTGGGGGGCAGCTGCATATGACGCTTCCGCCTGCCAATGGGAGAGATGGGCTATCGTGGGAGCGCGATCGAGACATGGAGCACTATACCTCTTCAGAGCGCAGTGGGAACATGGATAAAAGCATGACGAACGGCACAGGGCTCATCTCCCCTCCATCACGCAAGCGACCTCGTACCGATTCCGTTGCAGAAGATAGTCGACGACCCTCGCCGAGCACACGCGCCAAGACTGGTATTGGCCTTGACTCATTGGATGCAAATGGTGACGCCCATGGACCTGGTGTTAAAGAGGAATGATCTTGAATTTGTTGTCTTTTGGCTGCTTTTATCCACATTGGCGTGTTCGCAAGCTCGCTGGACCATTTATAACCTTACCGTTGATCACCCACGTTTCTCGGGAAACATTTGACACTAATACTGAGACATTCAGCTTGTTGTCGCTACGATGATAAGATACTGATTATGTTGTCAAGATGAATATGTACTGCAATAGTGGGGGGCGCGCGCCTTGATCCTATCAGTGGACGATCTCAATGTGGATGATAGCAGCAACGAGGTCCAGTTTTACGACGAATCGAGTCTCCGCTCTGCCTTGTTGCGACCTGAAGCGATTCAGACATTCAACACTCGACTGCGGCTCCACGATCATATCGCACCGTCCGGCGGTGATCGCACCCACTGAGGTTCTCCACTAGAACATTCATCAAATAACGGATACGGTCATAATTGACATCCACCGTCACGTTCGGAATGCGGCGTATCATGTACGTCACGATTATATGGTTGGTAGGGACTGTATCGGGGCACCGATGGTCACGGTCTCGAATCCCCCTCCCCCTACTAGCCTGTAAGCCCGTCAGAGCGAAAGATACATGCGGGCAAGACTTTTAGGTATGTTTTGGAACCTAATACACGTTGTGTACCTCTGTCACGAAGCTACGGGTATTCTTCCACTTAACACGGGGCTGCCGGGCCGCGGCTGCCTATGAGGGATACTAATTTCAACTTTTCCGAGATACACACCCTCCCAGTATTATGAACACCAACTGATTCTCTCCATTCTATCCGCCAACAAGGGCTTGTTTCAGCGGCGGCCGCGACTAGAAGCGTGACGAAACGATCTCGAACGCCAACCTGTTTGCTTGTGAGATAAAGTGGCGGTCTTGAGGCGGCCCGATCCGCTTTCAGGTTCCCGTTCCAATTTCTCTGCATCCGATTCCGCTTTTCGTCGATGAACGGATGGCTATAAGGCTTCTTCCTCCGCTCAGGTGAGAGATTTCCGTATGGCTATGCAGCTCGACGTTTAACCATATCCGTTATGCAGTCACATGTAAGCCCGCAGCCCGCTCTGTGAAGCGCTGTAGACGCTTGTTTGCGAAGTGGGCATGGGTACGTGACAAGGAAGCGAGGTGTCACTGTCACTGTCAATGTACTGACAAGAGGAGCCGGAAAGCTGCTCCCGCCTGGCGAACTTTGTCCGACAATGGTATCATGACGGAAGAATTCGTTGTTGTGCAGAGAACGCACTTTAGTCATGGACGTGACCGTCTTCGGACAGGCCAGCTGGTCCTCCCGTCCGATTCCAGTAATGCCGCACAACGCTCGGTGTGACCCGTGATGGGCGGGACTGAATCCTTTACAGGCGCGGATTGTGGAGCCTGTCAATGCACAGTAAGGGCCTGGTAGATGCCGGATCCACCCTCAATCACTGAAGAGATTGACGCTCTAGAATACACTCGGGAGGGTGAATATGGATTGGTCAAATTGCCGGTTAACGCAACCTACATTGAAACGAATCATCTTTCTGACTCATCAGAAACCCTCATCAACTCGCTCGGTGGGTTCATCAAGCGAGTGTATACGGGGTTCTATCGTTGATTGGCTTCCGTTGGTCCCCTTTGGTCGGCGCGAAATCATCGGGTCCACAGGGTGCCAATTTTGTGCGTCCTCTTGGCAGACTTCAGGCCTTCAGGGACGAGTCGGATGTACAATGTCTATCACTGTTGGGGGCGTACTCCGCAGCCACTTCTCCTAGATACTGATTGATAATGTATGTGCGAACTGATCTTGATACTTGATGGAGTGTAAACTCTCTCGTAGGCAATGAGCTCCATGATGTGGGTTGGCTGTGAGTCTGACAAAGTCTGTGTTCGGTTAAAGTCATCAGAGTCCAGCCTCAGATGCACCGTGACGAGTCTGGGACCCGACCTGAACAGATCTCTGTTCCGTAGCCGAATGAATCCGTCGGATGCTAGTCTGGTCACCAGGCTGGTTTGTGACTTGTTATACGGTAGTGAGAGTTGCAGGCATGAAACAAAGCGGCCACAACAAAGCATGCCGCCTGGCACTGGCTGCCAGTGGCATTTCTCCACTGCTTCGTGTTATCTACTCAATGAAGGGCAGCTGGCAACCTGCCTGTGTTTGAAGACCCACGAGATTTGACCCGCAAAACCATCTTGGGACAACGCGGCATGGTAGCTTTTGAACGAGGTAATATGGATAGCTCATCCCAATACCCCCGAGTCACAGCTGATACCGAGGAGAGCACTGTTTGGGAAACATCCGGTGCCGAGTTCACAGCGACGTGGTCCCTCACCGCACCTTCGAGGCGTAAAGACGAGCAACACCTCCAGCTTCGATAGATCTTCGACCAGGATAGTGTGGCAGCCTCAGACAGTCCAATCTCATTGAACTAACAGCAGCTTTCATTTGAAAACATCTGATTAGCTCGCCGAGACTTCAAGTTGTCGGGACCTAACCTGCCTTCTGCGACCGGGAGTCGTTTCCACCACCTAGCTCTGAATCCCTACGCACGCATGCATGCACGCTGCTGGCCCAATTCAATGACATTCCCGATAATAATCCAATCAAAGATTCTGGCTATCCTGAATGATCCATGGTTCACCTCGTCGCAGACTCGGCGCGTGACGATGGGGAACCGAGACCTCATTGTCGTCAACGCAGTCAAACATGAGCGTGCCATCAAAAATCTTGGACTGCAATGCAGGTTTTCGTGGGGGAATCTTCACCATGATTGGCAGGGACGGCTGGGAATTTGGACAATCTAGGACATGACAGGAATTAATGCGGAGCCAACTTGGACCAGCCACACAGTACGTAATGCTGGATTCGGAATGTTCCTTTTATTTTATTCTACGACACCCTGACATCCGAGTCCTGATTCCAGTGGAGAATCATTCTCTTCGCCGCCATAACAATGATGCTCGCGCGCAGGTGACATTCCTGCTGTCCAATGTACGTGTTGGCTGTCAGAATTCTTTATCATGACCCCTTCTTCAAATACGCTTTACCAAACAGTGATTTTACGAACCTTGAATAGTCGCCGTTCGGATGACAATCATTCTCAACTATCATCCACAGCGCCATAGCTCTACCTTTCCACCATAGGACAACCCCTTGCATATTATCTCGCGGCTCTGTGCGCAGGATGCACTTACACCCAGGGAAAACACATTTTGTGCGGCAGTAACCTTTACATCATGCGTGCGCTTACAAGAATCCGGCGCAAACGTGATCATTCTGTGACCGCCACCGATCCGGCGCGAAGGATCAGTATCTACACCACTGTAGGTAATACGGCGTCACCCAAACGGGGGACTCGCTACTTGCATAGAGTTCTCAAACGGCTCACATCCGTCGCTAAGATGGACTTATCTCTTCTTGCGGCAGTAGCTTTACAATGCTACTCGGCTGACGAATGAATGAATGGAGTGAGTAATAATTCATTCCAAGTGAAATCACCTCTTTAACTGCGAAAGGCGCGCGTTTTGACGACAGAATATTCGTGACAAGCGGAACGACCTCGCTTAAGGAGTCACTGGTTTCTCCCGTGTAGCATGGTTGACCGACATTCCTATGTAAGTACGAAGGGCTGAAATTTTTGCAACTAATATCTGGACCGTGAGACGCGGTGGAGATCACGCCAGTCAGACATGGTTCGGCAAGGCCCTGTAAGATGCTTCCTTTGTATGGTTTAGCATTTGGATGATTGTGAGACTCTGATCCGAAACTAACGTTCCGAATTAAAGGATGCTTGAGACCATTCACTGGACACCGCGGCGCCCGTTGAGGACAGCTGCAACACGGTTTGATGCCTCTTCGAATCCTCGTGCTGGTATTGGAGAAGAGTATCACCAACATTCAAGTTCGCTCCTGAAGTGTACGCATACTGGTAGGTAGTAACTCCAACCAGGAGCACGCCAATATTGCTCTGTTGCCGTTGGTCTGTTCGAATATTCTTCGGATCTTTGTGGTGTATACCCAGACTACTTCTAGCCACCCATTTCACAAAATGAATTAACACCCTTTGTAGTGTCCAGAATGAACCAATTCATTAGCAGCACGTACTTCGGACCGGTGACCGCTTTCCCAGCTCTGATGCTCACCCCATGTTGTGCTGTGTCCAACTGGCAGCCGGAACATTTCTCGGCTCAGGCACTTGCTCTGCCGCTGACGGGCACTGAGTGGGTTGCCTCTCTTCTCATGCCCCTTTGCGTTCATTCTTCCGAGGATAAAGCATGTAATACGAACGCTCGCCATGCTGAGCGATGTCACGACCTCCAATGGTAAATCTAACCTCAAGGTTCGCCAAGACAGTTTTATCGCCTCGGCATATCCACCTAAACCCACCCCTGGTCCCGTTACTCGATCTGTCGTGATCAACGCGGCCTGGTCCCGGGTTGTTGATCAGGTCATACTTCCTGCGGGGTTCAAGTTACCTATGCGACCGACCCCACTCCTGACCTTCCAATTACAAAATCCTGACCCGGGTTGCTGCAGGTGTATCCGATCAATGTCCCTGTTTATTCCTCCACACATCCTGTCGTGCCTCTAACACACGATATTTGCAGTATTGGTCCCTCCACCCCAAGCATGCCGATCGTGTCACTTGCATCCAATTGCCCATTGAATCCCACCGTGACCTTGTTCTTGTTTTACTCAACGCTGTGCGCCGGGTAGATGCGTCCTGGTACCATTTACAGGGCGTAGCAAAAAGTGAGGACCATCATGATTCATTCGACGTAACAGCGCTAACGAGCCGGTTGCTTAGGTTACGATATTGGTTGTGGCATATCACTACTGCTATATCACAATGAACCTGCGCCCAGGATGCATCGATGGACCCCACCTGAGACAGAATTCCATATCATTCCGATGAATTGGGTGAGCTAGCCAGCAAATGTCAAAGGAGTTTATGATGTGTATGCCAGAGATAGGTATCAGCACCTGCACTTGAAGTGCAGCCTCAAGTGTTTCTTTGATTGGACCCATGAGTTGTTACAAATCCATATGCAATCTTCGGTGGCCAACACGATCCAAGTCATTTTCGACTGTCTTGACATAACTCGTAAGCCGAAAATTGTGTTCTCGATTGACGCCAACAATCTAAAGGGTGTTGAAGTAGACAGAAACCATGTCAAAGCCGTGTTCACCTTTATATAGTGGATGGCCATGTGGGTCACAGTCCCCGTTGCAAGCATGACTATTTCCTCATCATGCTTGGTGCACACGAATGTGTTGACAGCTACTGGGCTTGCGTGGTGACAAATCAACCCACTGGAGCGTCCACTCGGGCCAGCTTAAGGTACACGGATTTTGCTCCATTACCAACTACCGTAACACAAGCCCACACACAGCCGGATGCCCATCGGCCTACCTGCTCCATGTTGATTGAGACGTCAAGACGTATCTGCCAGTGAAAGAACACGGCCGACCTCAATATACTGATTACATCAGCCCTGGCTACATACTGTCGAGCATCCCTGGTTCGTGTGATCGAGTGTTGAAGCGAAAACGTGATCACTGAGCGTGATGAGCAGGTCCTTGAGAAGTGTGGACACCCATCGTATGAGCTCAAATCTGCCACACGTTTTCTTCCGAGTCAGAGGGCTCCCCCGGGCCGTACGTGTGGTTCTTTGACCCTGCTTCCCACGTGCATGGTGTGTGTTGCGTGTTCTACAGACATAAGGATTCCTCATTGAGGGATATCTCCATTAGCACCAGTCCACCATTCTCGTGAGTGCTGCTAACCAATACTGCGGCGCAATTACGATAAACCCATCAAGAGCTTGTCACCGTGAGAATAGGGAAAGCGATCGTGACAAGATGAAGTTGACATCCATTCATTACCGACGACCCCGGTTAACGGATGTTGCATTCGTAAGTTGTCCCACACTTGGCCATACGATCCAGCCACAGCGAGTGGTATCTCCGTGCATAAATCGGGCCATGCTGTAGATAACACCCGCTCCGACTTCCATTGACTCATGTCCATCGTCGCCAGCGCCAGAGAGGAAGTTGATCATCTGCCTTCGTTGAGCTCCAGGTTGAAGTTACACATGGTTCCAGTGGGTGTGTATTCTGTACCCATGCGATGACTTCTGAAGGTCGACGTTGTGCCGTGCGAGTTGTCCGGGCCGCTAGAACATCGTGTTACTACTCACCCCAGTGAATCGGAGCCGCATCTGGATCGGCTACTATGATGCCTGGCCCGGGGATCGGGCTGGTCGAACTTGTCCGTAGGAATCGGTAGGATCGTTGCTACGCCGGCCCTTGCCTCGATAAACCCATTCATGTCTAGGTGCGCAGTCTAAGGGCGGAAAGCAAGTGCGTATTGTTACAAATTACCACGCATAACACGAAAACTGTGAAACGTGGCCAGAAGCATAACGAACCACGAGAAGACTTCAGGTTGACATGAATGATACTTTAAAAGAGAGGCATAAAACGGTTTTGGTACCTGCAATCATCCAAGATTGCAGACCCTCGAGTTGGGGAGCCACTCCTACCGGCCCCGGTAACCAAACCCTTCAAAGTAACCCGAGTCACGCATAAACGATGTCCAGCGTTCATCCAATCTTGACTCTTGCGAGACCAACCCTAGCTCAGTCAATTCAGAGGGTGCTGCTGGCTGTGGAGGATGTGTCTGTGGTTGTTGAGATGGCTGCGGCCGTGGTTGTTGGTATAGTGGAGCAGACGAGTGTTCGTAGGCATGTGGATGGTAAGCGTGCGACTGGGGCCTGCTCGTCGCTGAGCCGAACTGGCTAGAGACGCCAGAGGATTGCTGGCCCCATGAGTACGAAGGCGTCGTCACGCTTGAGTGTTCGTGCGCCGTGTGTTGAGGAGGCTGCGGCTGGGACGGAGGTGCCAAGGAAGGGAGTTGGTGTTGTGGTGTATAAGGATAGTGGGACCGGCGTGGTGGTCGCCATTCAGGCATGACTTGGGGCTGAACGTTCGTGTTGGCATAGTCTGTATGCCGGCTGGGATTCTGTAGTTGATCTTGCTCGGCAGGCGCCCAGCGCTCGACAGACGACGTCGAACTTTCAGGTCGATACATTTGTGGGACGGATGGCCCTGGAAGGTTGTCTGGGTACGAAACGAACTCTGAGCTACGTAACCCTTCAGGTGCATCTTTCGACTTTGGCAGGCGCCTCGTGGATACGAAACGTGTTCTCCCGGCAAAAATTGCCAGTTCATCATCGTCGCCGTCTTCTTTGATTGTCCACTGTTGTCCCAATTGGCTGGACAGCTTCTCGTTCTGAGAGGCAGCTAGTGCGTTATGGGCCTTCTCACTCAGTTTAGTTAGGATTGGCTACAGGGGATAGGCTAGTAAGTAAATCTGAACTAAAATTCATTTTCAATAGATCTTACGAGTGCTTTCGCTGCCCTCCGACTTTGGTTCGCAACTTTCGTGAACAGCATGCAGGCTTCATCGAGCTCCTTGATCGCGTTGGACGCTAGGGGCGAGCGAGGTCCGCGAGTCACAATAGTACCAAAGACAATCTGTCTCATGATCATTAGCGAAGCCGCGAACCAAGCCCAAACCGAACTCCGTACCGCTGCCGAGAAACCGTACTGCCAAATTGACCAAAAACGCGCACAAATATGAGGAGTGTTGGCGTACTGCGCTCTTATCGTGCGCAGTATAGTCGAAGAGGCACGATACGTGGCCAGAAACGATTGCGCGTATTGACTCTTGAGAGGATTGACGGGGCTCTCAATGATGGCTTGCGCAAAGAAACTTCGGTGAATGTGGAGCAAAACTGATATACAACACCGTTATATGTGACCGTTCGTGCGAGACACTAAGAAGAAGCGACTTACTAACTTCCCGCGCATGCGCCAAGACAAAGCGGCCCATGGACTCAGGGATTGATAAGTCGTCGGTGGCAAGGGTCGGCACGGGACCGGCCACTGACGAAGCTGCATGTACCGCAAAGTCAGGGATGGGAAACTGGCGCACTTTACGATCAAGCTCTAAGATTGTCCCATAGCTAGGTATTTCGGGTGTCAAAGTCCGTGCAGCAACATCAGCCACACATTCAGCTGCGAAACGGTAACCCCATGTCTCGACTGCAGAAAAGGAAGAATGTCAGCCAATGGCGGTGGAGAATAGAGACAACGTACATGAAGCGTTAAGATCAGTCTCCCTTTTATCGACGGGGATTCCACTCTCGGGATATCGGCAATCAACGTAAGCGAGCGAGAAACTTGGTGGCCTGCCTGTATCGAGGCACTTCGGGCAGAGAAGGATGTCAGCCACATAAGCAACAAGCCCACAACCTTTACCTACATGCCAGGCGTCTGCAACGAAGAGATCCCAAAAGAGGACTCTACGCCGTTGTACAATTTTGTCAGGCAAGCCCCACCTGATGCTATCCCGATCTAACCCCACATGTCAGGTCCAGAAAGCTTCTTTAATCTAGATGTGACACCCACGGAGTCCGACCTGGTAAAAGGGAAATGTATGAGCACCAACAATAGGGCATCTCTCATAAGATAAGACACACAGTTTGGGCCAAATGTGCGGCAAGAACAATCAATGACCATGTGGTCTCCATGCTGGTTTCCTTTGCGGACAATTCATTTCCACTCATGGCATTGTAAATGCTGAGCAGATGAAGCGCTTGAATGGTCACGAGCGACGGCTTTTCCAGCACGGGCTGCAAACAAATAGCTGCCTGGGCTATTTGATGATAGTGCTCTGCTTCGGCATTCCCGGGGTCCTGAGTGAGATCGACAAGCGCGCCAATTGCGAAAACAAGGAAAAGCAGTGCAAGCTCATGGGAACCTTTGTTGTCATCTGTCGCCTTAAGGGGTCCATTTGAATAATATATCGGAAGGAGTTCGTCCGTAATCTGGTCCTTGGATACGCCATGGAAAAGCCAACCAGCCTGTTCACAGTACGTTTGTGTGAGGTAACTGGCGCGTTCCCAGTTTGGCAGATGTCCTTCAATCAGTTCACGGACGTCACCAGTTGGACCCCTAGGAGTAAGTGGGAATGCTTGCGAAAACATTCGAAGATCCTGAGGCAACGGAGGAGTCTTCAAATTCCTTGCCGGATCTGGTGTTGAAGAGCCCGCCCTGTCTTGCTGGGGCATGTTGTCAGACTAATAATGAAATGAGTGAACGTGGATGTTCGACTTAAAAAGGATGGAGACTTGCCATCAAGAGACACTTGACATAAAGCGGGGATCCAGGTTAAAATAGTATGGAAACGTGGGCAATTGCCAAAGGGAAACTTACCTCCGGTCCACCGGTAGGGCCAAAGAATCGTGATATACCATGGTCGGTGATTGAGAGCGTTCCAAAAATGTCTAGCACTTCCGGAGGGTGGCCTGGCGTCCCGGGCTCGTCGGGTGGAGTGAATGGTTCCTCATCTTGATGATTGACCCCCAGAGCGTCTTCGCGAAGGAGTGGGTGAGGCTCCGTCGAGTGCTGAGACTGGAGGTCACTTAGAGCATCTTCGAGTTGCCGGATCCGCTCGCTCATTTTAGTTATCCGGCGATGAAGATGCTCGGTCGCCGCGAGAACGAACCTGACGTGAGGCGCTTAGAAGGAGATGGCCAGTAAAGAGGATACATTGTCCTACCGGGTTCCTTGACCAGTAGACAGGCTGCCTGTGCGACGAAGAACCCCTATTATGCGAGTGAAGCACTCGGATAATGCGACAACGCACCATTAGGACATAATGATGCGCAGCCCCTCCTCTGCGTGAGAGAGAATTGAGGATTTCGTGACTCGACTGACAAAGAGAAGACAGAACTTACCTGGCATGATTGGCAGGGAATTTGTTTGTCACATTTTATCTTCAACCTTCCGGGAGCGCCAATAGGTCAGAATGTAGAAAGGGATTAGTGCATTGCGCGGTGATCGCACCTCCTACACTCAGCGCACGAGATCTGCCCATTATTCCTCTTCTGTTCTATTTCGCGTGCGTGGCCACCATCAAATCTATACTCCTCAATCTCCCTACGACTCGCTTTGCGTTTCAACTTGCCCTTGGTAGGTTCTGGAGGCATCGGGAGTGGCGGGAAGGCGATACTGTACAGTTAAACCAGGATGCACAGTTCTCACCTGAGAGAAAGTTAAAAGGTGCCGGGCGGTGTGAAAATTCGATGTCAATGTCAAATTGACTTGACATCTTGCCAGTGGTACCTCAACAGGGTGGAACCAAAAAAAAGTACAATATAGGAATAGCGCGTTATCCAACACCTAACTCATGGCAGGGCCATCATTGATCCAACCACTATCATCCATGATCCTGCTCGCTAATCCTATGGGCGCATCCTCAACCGAATCACGATGAGTTC
>QFES01002271.1:0-17561 GCA_003316375.1 Tylopilus plumbeoviolaceoides
ACATCTTTGGTAGGTCAAATTCGACAAGGGCGAATTATATCGCCGACCCGAGTTCCAGGAGCGCACAGCGGAGGCTTCCGCATCAGCATCGTCTATCCCTGAGGCATCCACCACGCACGAAGAACCTCGCGTCAAAGCAGAGCACGGGGGGAACCAACCCGAGAGCCCAATCACATATGCACCGCGACACCTCCGTCAAGAGGTGGCCGTCACTGCCCAACGAGCACAAGCACAGACCCCTGCTCGTGCACCAACACCATATCAACGGACACCAACGTACCCAACACCCTCAGGATCTGGATCGAACGCAATCGCGGCCCCAGTTACCCGCGGTCCTTCGCCTGCTACCGACGTACCCATCGCACCCAAACACAACGGATTGGCGACGCCGATCCAAACGCCTGCGCGGGCCCAACGCCCACCACCTCCCCGAGCACCTCCACCGCGGGCCGTCGCGACGTCGCCGCTGGCTCAGATGACAAGTGCCCCGAACCGTAGCGTGTCGTTTGCCGAGCCGACCCCTATACCCGCCCAATGTGCGAGTTCCGCGGACGTACCGGACCAGCCTAGGCACGACGATGATGGCGACGACGCGTTCCCACTGAGCACCCAAGACGGCTTGCTGTTCGCCTCGATCGATCTCGGCGACGGTGACCTCGGACGGCCTATCGACTTTGAGGAAGGCATTGGTGGGGTGAGTACGCTGGACGCGGCCGAGTGCGAGGCAGAATTGGCGCCGGATAATGCGGAGCACTCGCGAACTGTAACACCTCTGCCTCAGGTTCAGGTGCGTGATCGCGGGAGTGCGGGGTCGTCGTCGTCGTCGTCTGGGGTACCTGCCAAGGCGAACGTGCGACCTCCGGCCGTTCGAGGTGGGTTTCACCCTGCGTCTGTCATGGTACGTGTGTTGTCTGCGTGCTTTGCAACTTATCGCCGACTATATGCGCCCTTTTTCTCATTTGTTCTACGCATGTACTGTACTTGTGACGAACAGAAACCACCGATGCAGTATATCCCCAAGCCTGTCCCTGCTTGCGTCCGGGCGTCGCCGAGCACCCCGCCGAGCGCTGGGCCGTCGAACGTGCTCAAGCGCAGTGCGGACGCGATGCAGTGCGTATCATTTTTCTCCTGCATCCATGGCTTGTTGTGTTGAGCGTCGATCCATTAGGACAGGCTCGTCGACGCGTCCACCAGTCCAAGGCATGGGTCTCGCTCAGAGGGAGCACCAGCACCACCCGATCGCCAGCACAAGTACACGTCATCCTCCAGAGGGCGGGACGAAGGACGGCCACGATCCCAAACGACTCAAACGTTGAATTTGTTCTCTCTACATGCTCTTCTATTTCCTTTCGTTCATCGCATTAACACTGTTTTTTTATCATGCTGTTCCACTTATCGCATGCGCTTTTCGATGGCCATCCACACAACTAGACTAGACATGTGTACATACATGATAGACACCAAGTTGACCAAACGAATGTATGGTGGGGCATCTGCTCTCAACTGACGCGTACGTCGCCCAAACGCGCCAGATCGTCCCTCGCTCCCAACAAGACCTCCTGATCACCTCGTCAGCACGAAAGCAAACAACCGACAACGTGCTCACTGTCACGAGCGCCTGCCGCGCCTCGTCCTTGATCTCCTTCCACCGCCGCTCATACGCCCCCAACAACTGATCCCACTCCGCCTTGCGCGCCAACCCCGCCGAGCGGATGATCGCCCTTAGCACGATGATCCCTGCGACCCACTCGACCTCGTCCGCCTCCCACACCGCATCGCGCGCCATCATCTCCGAAAACGTGTCCCCCATCACTGCATTCGCCGTCGTCGACGCCGCCCCGGGCACGCCGTACCCGAGGTCCTGCGCTGGACGATGGTGATACACCGTGCTTCCGTTGGGCACGCCCACGGCGACACCCACGATCCCGAGTTCGATTGCGGCTGCGTGGATCTGGGCCCACTGGACGTAATCCTTGCGACGCTGCCGATCCACCTTGATCCGCTCCATCTCGTCCGACAGCGAGCCGTGTCCCGTACCGGTACTGCTCCCCGCACTGAGCGGCGCCCACACCGACGATTTGCGCAACGCGGTTTGCAGCGCGCGAGGGCCGGCCAAGGGGCCTGGGACGTCTGCGTGGGCGAGGGTGTTCGGAAAAAAGGCACATGCGTCGATGAACCGGCGGAGGAGCGGGAAGAGGAGATCCGTGCGTGGGTGGGACGCTGCGCCCGAGGTCGTGGGTGCACCCGTCACGTTCGACCCGGAGCCAGCGCCGCCAGCGCCCGCGGAGGCTGCGGACGAGGCGAGGCACGTGGACGCGGCGTCGAAGAGGGCATGTATGACGGGGGTGAGCGGCGTCGCGGACGGGTGGGCGAGGACGTAGGAATGGATGAGGGACGAGAGCGTGGGCAGGTCGACCGCGTGCGAGACGAATGCGTCGCGGAGCGCTGCGTGGGTCACGTTGAGCGCGATCGTGGTCTGCGAGGGGACCGGGATGGGCACGGTCGTCTGGAAGGTGAATTGGAGCTGCTGGGGTTGACCGGGCTGGGGTTGTTGGGGTGGCTGTTGCTGCTGCGGCTGTTGTTGGGTGGCGTGTGGGTGTGAGTGCACATGTGTGTGTTGTGCGTGCGAGCTTGGACCTGCCTCGGGCGTGTCATTGGGCTCAGCAAAGGAACTGGCGAGGGTTGGGCTCCATGTCAAACCACCCTGTGAGACTAGTCGAGAGGTAAGAAAAGGGTACATGGTAGAGAATGAGCGGTGCGAACCTTTGTCGGAGAGCTTCTTGTGTCTGGCTCGACCTTCGAGCTTGCGTCTGGCACGACCGACGGTGTTCTTGTACCAGTTGTAAATTTGCTAGCGAGGATTGTCGAGCCCAGCTGTCCGAGGAAAAAGAAATCTGGAACCCACCTCGCGGAATCTTGGTTCTGCCTCGTCGACCCCTTGAAGATCTGGAGGGAGACCGAAGCGGACGAGAAACTCGCTGGCGCGATCCAAAGCGAACTTTTTAGCGTCGCCCCTCACATGACCTCTCGTCCTCGTCTCGAATCCGGGAATGTGAGAGCGAAGAAAGGCGAGCTGTTCTTCGGTGTACGCCTTGGGCAACCTGGGTTTGCTTACCCTGGGATCACCCTCCATCGTCTTTCAAAGATCACCTCTCTCGGAATATCCCGAAAGATCGGATTCCTATTAAACGCACTCATTACGTAATAATCCAAGTCTATATAGAGATCACTCCAACGGCTTGCGGCATACGACGAGATACATGGGCGTGAACAGCTGGCAAGCGATTCAGTGACGGTACGCTGCCAACGAAACGGACAAGTACCTTGGTCTGCCCACCCTTGACGAGGGCGTCGCCCGCAATCTTGAGCGTCTCACATACCTCCCACGTGCCCCTGGGCACCAATCCAAGCATCTCTATCAAACGCAGTCCAGTGTGCGTCACAATCCGTCCACTCCAGCTCGTGCGCCACACCATCACGAGATCCCACGCCGTCTGCGCTTTGCAGAAATCACCCTCGAGGGGGTAGTACCACGGAATCTCGTCCGGTCGCTCAGCAAGATCTTCCTCATGCTCGATCTTGAGCCCGACCGTGTCAAATGCCTTGCGCGCTTCCTTGAGAGGACGCATCTCGGGAATACCATTGCCAATCTCGAGGAGGTGTGCAAGCTCCTTGTGTGAAGGGATCGAAGGGTCCCAGTCGTCGGTCATGCACCACTCGTAGACACCAAACTAGTCGACAATTGAGCTCGTGCTCCACATAGAAACTAGAACACACTTACCACACCTCCTGGCTTGAGAACCTGTTTGATTTGACCGTAGATGCCCTCCCACGACGGGGCATGGCAAGTAGCCTCGATGGCATACACTGGACAAAAAACACTTGAGCACCCCCATCCAACACACGACCCACAAAAAGAGACCCACCGGCATCGAACGAGTTCTCTCCAAACTGTTCCACCAGGTTCATAAAGTCACCCTTGACGAACGTGACCTGCTTCTCAAGCCCGTCACGCTTCGTATACCGCCTCGCGCGCTGCACCTGAAACTCGTTGTTGTTCACGCCGACAATATTTACGTCCACAAACTTAGCAATCTCGCGCGCAGGTCCACCGACACCGCAGCCGACGTCGAGCACGCGCATGCCAGGGCGCAGCTGCATCTGCGCCGCGAGATAGTGCTCGTGGCGCGCGAGCGACTGGTAAAACCCTTCGCCCTTGTAAAACCGGGAAAAGTGGAACGACGACCCCCACGCGTACTCGTACACCTGGGTCGCGCCGTCATAGTAGCCTGTACAGCAAGCACATTAGGTCCAGTCGCACGCACGAGTAACAATCGAAGAACACGCACCGTTGACGACGTCGGTGTAACTACCGAGACGATTCTCGCTGTTGGTCTGGCCCTCCTGGTTAGGATCCTTTTCCCAAAACTTGGTGTAACCGCCGATGCGGTCCAAGATACGTCCGTCGGAGGGCTGGCTTGCCATGTCCTGACAAAGAACGTTGCGCGTCAAGTCAATACGACGTTGACAACAGACGAGCTTACGAATGACTCGGAGATGGAGAGGAAAGGGAGAGAAGAGGATACAGGTGGACGTCCGTGTCAACCCACCTTTTTATAAAAATGCTTGGAACAAGAAATCAGGTCATGTTGCGTTAAATTGGGTCACGTGGTAACGGGATAGTAAAGTCGCACGAAGATCTACTGAACTTTCTGGCTTGACCACCGCCTTCACCGACGGCAGACTCGGTTATCACACTCACTTTCCGGGGCTATCAATTTGATTGTGGTGTCGGCGTATCATATTTATGCGCAGTCGAGCCGTTTCACGTCCTGGGATTCTGGGAAGTGGCGTTCTCTCCTCATGCATGAATTTGGGTTAAAGGATCACCGCCTCCACCGGCGGCAGACAGCTGCGGCGTAGCACTTAGATGCTTACTGAACCTTCTTAGTGTTTGAACGACCTGACACTGCAACTCCCGGAACGAATTCAGATGTTGTGTCGAAGAACCTGACTCGGGGATGGTGCTGTCCACCTGAAACGCGATACAAAAAAAATCCAACGTCGATCCGGAGATAAGTAAGTAAGATATCAACAAGTCGATACCGATCAGGTTTGACATTGAACGTTCGAACGCCGGATCGACCCATCGTACCTCCTTCATATCCGTGACATCAGTGCTGGGCTTTCTCTTTGGCGATATTCCTACCGTCGTCCTTGCGAGTCTTGCCTCAGTCAATTCTATTTAACCGATGTAAAATTCGGAGTCGTGAGCCGTGACTAACAGCCGGTGCATACAGATGGGCTTGAATGCGTGCGTTCGTCGCAGACGGGGCGGCGCCACGGCTGCAGCCTTGTGCTCAAACATGCGACCGGTGCCACCTGGTAGTGAGAATCGGCGACACGCCCCTCAGAGTAGGCCATCATGGTTGTTCTGTGCTCAAGACGCAAGTGAGACGTATATACATGTCTCACCTTGCTGTAGACGTCGCGCACCGATAGATTCGACGGGTCACTTGCCCCAAGACTCTAACTGGGACTTACCACCTGTACAGATCGCAGGTCACCAGCATTATCTCGGGTGGGAGAACCTTGATTGGACGCAAGGAGGCACATGAGCGCTGAGCGCTGAGCGTGCGTAGGAATGGCCATTGGACCACTTACCGGACCGGAGACTTCAAATTGAACCGGTACCAACGCAGTTCAATGTCCGAGTCACCTGAATCGCCACGCTGGCCTATTCGAGCCTGGACATGCTCGTAACAGGTGCCTGGGGACTCGAGCCCGTATCCAACTGGGCGTATTGTTGAGCAAAGAACGACTCCTTTCACGATACTCTTTTTGTGTTTCCTGGCGCTGAGGCGTGCAGTGCCCCTTGTACATGTGGAGCCTTTGTTGTCTCACTTCGTCATATGAGTAGGCACATACGTCGATGGCGCACATAACTAGTCATTATAGTAGCTCTCTTGAGGGAGATATATCTGGGGTCAAGCAGGGCATGAGACAGGCTGCAACTCGGACTTGTTTGGTGGGAATGTCCGTGTTCACCGGTGCAACTCCGAGTCGCTCGTGGAGTGCATTCGTGATCTGGCATTCATGTATTCTTCCAAATGCCCAACCAATCAAAGTCGAGGTATTTTTGCTATCCCATTCCCGATGTCACACAATAGCACCGCTGTCTCTCGGTTCCCCAATCGACTGGGAGGGTGCCCCGGATCTCTGCTCGTTTCAGACTTGAGCATCGTCGTCCTGACACCCTCAAGTGCCCTCGGAGACTCATCCTGCCCAGAAGATGCACTCCAAGCGTGCTGATTCTAGCGCCTTGTTACCTTCAGAGAACCCGTCAGGAAGTTGTCACGAGACTCACGAAGATGACCCGCTCATCCCACTTGATCCGGATGCAGCAGAGAGGAAACTCTTGCGCAAACTCGATAGAAGGATTTTGCCCATCACTTGTATTCTTTATCTGTTCGCATGTGCGTCTTCTTTCGGCCGTCGTTCGCAAACGGTCTGACGAGCACACTATCCAGACCTGGATCGCTCCAACCTGGGAAATGCGCGTCTTCAAGGGTTGCCAGAAGACGTACTCGGAGGGGACCCCACGGGCGTTCTTTTTGATTGGCTAGTCGCAATCTTCTTCATACCCTATGTCAGTCCTCGGGCCAGTGACCACTCCGCGTCCGCTCACACGCCATTGGTCAGATCTTATGCCAGGTACCATGTACTGTACTCTCCAAGTATTATAACCCTCGGATTTGGATTGGCTGCTCGGCCATCCTATGGGGCTTTTGCTCTACATCAATGGTGAGTGGTCATCGTTAATTCACTATAATGTTGTAAACACAAAAGGCCTCTAGTCGACCGCTCATAGTTTCGAAAACCTGTTGATCGCTCGACTTGGCCTCGGCATATTCGAGGCCGCATTTGGACCTTCAGTCGTATTGTATTTCTGTGTGCCTTCCTAATCGCACTGATTCCGGTTCTGCGCTGACATCATTCTCTTCCAAGCATTCTATTATACCAAGGCCGAATATGGCACCAGAATTGCTTCTTGGTTTGGCTTCGCCGCCGTTGCTGGCGCATTTGGTGGGCTGCTCGCATACGGGATTGAGCATGTCAAGATATCCATCGCAAATTGGAGGTTGCTGTTCATTATAGAGGTAAGTCTTACAAGTGTTCGTCTGGCTCTCTTACGACCATGAAACAGGGCGTCCCGACAATGCTTATTGGTGTATTATGCTTGTTTCTCCTACCAGGTCGACCTGAATCGACCAGTTTTCTGACACATTCCGAGCGTAAATTGGCTGTAGAACGTATGAACAGAGGAACGATGGGTGATATTGGAGCAATTGTCAATCAAAGTACGTGTCTGCGGCATCTCTAGGTGCCTTCGAATAGCTGACCTGGATTTCAGGACACGTCATCGATGCTTTTCTGGACTGGAGGGTAAAATTTCTTCTGCGTGACTACGTGTCATAGCTGACCTCGGTTAGGTGTACGTCGCTGGTATCATCTACTTTGGCCAAAACTGCGCACTCGGCTCATTGTCAGCGTTTTTACCCACCATCATTGAGACGATGGGGCATTGTATGTCTGCCTTTACACGTCTTTCTGGCTAGGCCATTGACTCAATCATTTAGCACCTGCGATATCCCAGCTCATGACTGTCCCTCCTTATGCGGTTGCCGCTACCGTCCTGTTGACCTCGTGCTATATATCCGATAGAATCCAGAACCGTGGGTTCTTGGTCGTGTCTGGATGTATGCTAGGGGGAATTGGCTACATGTCAGTCGTCGACACTGTCTATTCTAGGTCGCTTCTCACCCCCATGTAACCAGGATTCTGCTGGTTGTTACGCAACCTCATGCTCATATCCGGTATCTTGCCACGTTTTGTATTGCTGCAGGCACATATGCCAGTTTGGGTCTCATCCTTGCATGGTGTAAGTCTGCAACGCTTGCTACCGCAAGTTCTATCCCGATCATTCTACCCTACTTGGTATCTCTCGTGTCATGTTACTGACCAACGACCTATTCTTATTCATTTGCTAGTCACACACAACCTCGGTTCGGAAACGAAACGGGCAGCGGGGATGCCTCTCTTCGGTGCTATCGGGCAATTGGGGAGCATTTTGGGGTCGCACTTGTACCCTCTGACCGAAGGTCCTGACTATTTGTGCGTCGGCCCCCTCGTGCATTTTGGCGATCGTACTGACCGACCGATTTGGTTCTACAGACGTGGGTTCGGAGGTAAGCTGTACCAACATCAGGAGACATCAACGACGCTCATGCACTATTCTCTCTGATGCAGTGTCCGGCGTGCTCATGTTCCTAGCCGCGCTCTCGGCATTGATACTCACTGTGCGCAATCGTCTTGCCCTCTGCTGTATGTCTTGGTTTTCACGCTCTAACTTCACGGCACGGATTAGATTTCGTATCGATGGGAGAACGCCCATCGCAACGCCGCGTTTGGCGAACCGGATCGCGATGCGCCAGTGGACACATCTGAGCTAGCTGACAAGGTATGTTCCTTGCACGCGCACCACGGCCACCACCGTGCCTCTCGTCTCGCGCATTTTTGGAGCTTACGATCGTCCCATACCTTTAGGCACCCGGGTTCCGATATATGCCATAAATAATGAAGTGAGGGATGCAAACCGTGCATGCATCGACGGTGAAATGTGCTTATTTATTGGTGTAAAGTAAACCGGTGGTATCTACTAGTAATGATGAAGTTTCTCTAATGGATGTTATTATCAATGCTTCTACGCGTAGCAAGAGTTGAGTTCTAATTTCGTAGAGCTATCAACTCCTCGGATACCAAGTGTTCAGAAATATGAGAATCAGCACATGTCCAACCTCGTGTCGACTCGCCGCATATATCGCAGCCAGTATCAGAGCGCTGAGGCTGAGTTATAAATTGAACCAAAATAAGAACTACATCGATATGGTGAGGTGCACAGCAGCTCTCTTTTGACGCCAGACTCATCAGGGTAGAGGGTCATTTTGGTTATGCAATCCAGGGTAGTATCCGCATGGCAGTTTGCTTCACATCGGCGAAAGAAAGGTGTTCCCGTTGATCTCAGGCGAGTTTGCAGGCTTTTCTGTGGTCGGTTAAGCAGCCTCCAAGGTGCGCATGCAACAATCCGACTCACATATACCATCTTCGTCACGCTGTCTTCTCTGCAGCAACGGCCGAGCAGCGTGTGCAGCGCAAGGCATTCACAATGGCCATCTCGCTTCAAGTCCTTCCTGCACATAATTTCGTATTCGCTTCCTGATCATTCATACTTGAAACTGGCACGCAACGTTGCATAGTACACGAGGACAACCTATTATAACAATTGAAGCTGCACCTTGCCAGTGGCGAGAACCCCGGGAATGTTTCCATCACGGTGACACTTATAATGGCGCAAACACTCATTACTCGCTAGCGCACTGGCACTTCCGGCCTCCACCATGAAAGTACCACTTTCTTGCTACCTCTCCCTCGCGGCTGCTGGACTCGGACAAACCATCCTTCTGGTTTTTGCCTGGGTGTTCCTTAGAGTGTTATGGGCTCATGGGCCGGTCCCCCTGCCTTACCCTGCCGCAAACTTCGTCCTTAACAATCCGACGGAGACAATGCTGATTACCACGGTCATCGGGACGATCTTGGCGCTGTCAACCACTTGGTACCTCAAATTCACGAGTCAAAAGCATACACTAATATGCTACCACGCAGGACGTTCTCTCTCGCTCTCAGGGAAGCATTGCAGTCCCACATCAACTGGCCTACCCCGTTGGTCCAACTTACCGCTGGTATTGCGCTGGCTCACTGTGGACTCTTTGTCCATCACCGTTATATGTACATAACCATCTTCTCCTTCATCCTCTTCCTGCTGGCATGCTTCATGGGATCATTGTATGTTCTATTTCCCTCCGTCAGGTTTTCTGACTGTCTCGAAGTTGGTCGACATTTGTAGGTCCATCGCTTATCTACTGGGATATTCCAGCTTCAGGATGGGAGTTGGATCTCAACAGTACCTATTTCGAGTCGCAGCTCGGCGCACAACTTGTGTCGAGCGGGAGCGCTCTGCGTAAGGCGTTACTTTTCCCATAGTCACTTTGCTGCTAAAATTGACTATAGCTCAATCTAACTCACTTGAAATCATTGATAACGGTGGGCTTATGAGCGGGATTGCTGCTGCCCAGCAGACTGTCGGTATATCAGAGATGTTGAGCTTCAACGGTGTTTCTTATAACGTGTCCACTGGTGCGCACGCAAGTCATTTTTTTGGCTATATACGATTCACAACTTTCAGGTGGTGTCTTTCCGGTCGTACAGGGAGTAGGCTCCACTAAATTAGCTGAACGGACCAATACCGGTCTCAGTTTTGTTGGAGGGCGAGCTTCAGGCGGCTTGCAGCCTCCCTCATACCAGGCTCTTTCGAGTAGCTATAGCCTATTGCAACAAGGTCTCACTGCGGACGTGACGTGCTCCGAGATACCGTCGCAGGCTGTCTCTCCTCCTCAAACTATTTCTATCCCTGTGGATATTTTCAATGGAAGTGCTGGCGCTGACGCCACCTACTTGATTGCGTGCGTGTATCGTATGACTTGTCCCCAAGGTGAGACTACTTTCAGCATGCCGCTATTGTGATTAAAAACTGAGATTCCAAGGTGACCCGTCACAACAAAACTACGTGATCGGCACGACGACGACCAACGATACCTCGGGTAATCTCCTTGCCTCTCTTGTCTGCCCTTATCCTGTGCGGCAGTCTGGTCTCGACTGGTCCAAATTTAGTGAGCACAGCCAGTGACTCCTGAACAAAGACTAAGTATTGGTTGTAAAGACGTGACCTCTCAGGGAAATGGAAGATACCAATTCTTGCGTTCGACGACTTGTGAAATCATTCCAAAGCTGACGACGTCTCTGGTCACTTACTATAACAACAACACCTTGTTGAACGTAACCACTCTCACCTCCACACCGCTCTCATCCCATAATGCGAACCTTTCACTGTTCTTGGCCTCTGTCCTCCAGTATCAGACTCGGAATTCCCAAGGCATGGAGTCGAATTCGGTCGGCGACGCGCTGTATGCGGTTGGCGCGTTCACTAACATCGTTTCCGATAATGCCGAGACCCTGAGCGCTGGCTTAATACAAGAAATGGTTGGTGTTTGACTACCGACCAACGATGGCGCTGAATACCAAGGATGATTTCAGGAGCAGTATTGGCGTGGTTTCATTGAATTCTTCGGGACAGTGAGTGGTGCTTGGCTCTGCGATATCAGTAGCTAACGTCATGAGGATTTAGTATCTCCGGTCCGGTTTTTCTGCCTATCCGCTCACCATTCCGGCTTCTGGTCAGGTGGTCGTCACTGGAAATTATACTGTTGAATCCGAGGGATGGTCCAAGACCCGTCCGATCTACCTCTATACCGTCATTCCTATAACGGTCTTTGCTCTGTTCACTTATGCCGCCATCGCCTATGCTCTATTCTGTATCTTCCAGCACTCGAAAAACTCCAACGAGGAATTCGCCACGTTGAATCCAACAGATCCCCTCCAGCTCGTTTTGGCGTCCTTGACGCTAGGCAAGCATCACAATCCAGATGACCTCAGAGGCTCCGACGAGTCACGCTCTCCAAATTACGAGAACATGAAAGTGAAGGCCTCCAAAGTCGACAACGGGCCCACGTGCCATGGTCTGATACAACATGGTGGGCTCATACTGTCCTCAGTGTACTGTCTACCGATCGCTCATTCCTTTCTAGGTTCAGCTAGGGTTCCAAACAAGGATAACTCTGCGTAGGATACCTTATGACAATTCGCTAGATCGAGCGAAGAGTAGTACTTGGGATAGTGTCGATGGCGCTGATGAATTTTGGGATTCGGATTCGCGGAGTGTCTTGTCTCGGATAGTTCTACATTCTCTCGTTCGAAGAATTCCATTTTTCTTGTGTAGTACGCTGGTTCGTATCGTGTGTATGACGTACGACCACTGCAAAGTGTAAAGCACGACACGACGCATGCAACGCGGCCCACACGATGATCCTATCAAGGAACCGGCAAGTAGGTGAACAATCACATTGTCCTGTAAATGAAACCGTCTGCCGAGCGTGTGCCCGCTGGCGAAGCATATCACAGGGCATGCAGGTATGCGCATGTTGTTAAGGGTTAGGCGCTTGATTCATTTCCGTCAACATGCTGCTGGAACGAAGCGGCTTAAAAATACTCTCACCGGAGCTCTGTGATCAATGACTGGTGGCAGCCCGCTTCATGTCCATCCCTGGCGAGACCCTTTGTGATATTGTTCATCTGGAAGTAGCAGCCTGATGCACTGGCATGCCAGTGTGCGCGAGGTCCCGTGGTCGCCCCACATCCTTGCACGTCAATTGAATCCTGAGCGGCGTCAGTTGACTGGGACTCAGGCTGAGTATTTACACGCTCATACTATCATGCGAGCTACTAGTAGGTTAAATTATGGTGGTCCGGACGTTCGTGCTCTGTTCAGCAAGCGTTTTGAGACTCAGCACCTTCGGATTTGTGCCAGGCAGTCGAATTTCCTTCGTACAATGTAGTCCCTCAAACACCGCATCGGCCGAACAACAGTGTCGACAGGTGCATACTAGTATGACATGGTACTAGTACATAGATTGAGAATCACAGAAATGGGTGAATAGCATACTATAGTGCATAGTGTTTGGCATACGACATAGTACATAGATCGAGACTATGGTGGTACACATACTCCGAGTCAAGACATCATGATGACATATGTATGATAGTTCGAAGTGGCATATGACTCAAATGCAGTACAAACTTGAAGCTCAACCAGTGGGCACTTGTGATGAGAAGTCCAACGACTTACTAGTAGTCCGAGTCCGAACTCAAAATCACTGGGTCCAATTCCTTCCCTTTCCCCTTCCGGTCTTTCTTCAAGGACATCAACTTGAACCCGGGCCACTTACAGAAGTGGTTGCAGACGTGGTCTTCTGTGAATGACTCTAATGCTCGCTCCAAGTTGCCTTCACAAAACAGGTCCGTTCCGGCAGATCTAGTAGTGACATGCCAGTGGTCAGTTGCACTGCCGGGTGACAGTCAATCACTACCATAACAGTGTACGTACGGATGCGTCAGAATCTGGGGGTCTGTCAACAGTGAGGCTGTACCTATCCATAAACCAGATCAATGCCAACTTGAATAATCAGATTACAAGTGAGATCGAACCTTGGTAGTCAGAGATGTATGCCAAACCTTTGGTTTTGACATACTGCACATGCTGGGTGAACACGAGGTACTGCGCAATTTTGTAGCCAGGCTCATGAGGCATTGGGAGTGGTGCACAATCACCATTGTGGACAAATTTCATGAAAGCAGTGCCGGCATCCTTGATCTGTTCTTCACAGAGGTACGTACATTCAACCGAGGGAGCCCGGCCTTTGAGGGATTTGGTCTGATAACGGAATGCCAGACCTGCGTCAACAAAGTGCATCGAGGGGATGTTGAAAGGAGGCGGCTCAGATGCTTTTGCGAGTCTCTTGGCAACAAAGTCTTCAGAAAGTTTGAACAAGGCTTTCGCCCAATATAAAACGTTTGCCTCCCGAAACAGGATCTCCGACTCTATCTTAGGCAGGTGACGTTTGAATGTGCTTGGCTGGGTGAGGGACTGACCAGCCTGACGCTGGTAAGGACATTTGATGATGATGTCTTCATACGCATGGGACCCAATCCCATGTTCAGTGGGTTTGGAAAGAAGGAGCGTCGTGGCATTGGCAGTCTTGAAGGTGCCAGCACCAACAAAGGAGGCACTCTCGTCACCCAGCTGCAGTTGCCCGGGGTGCAAACTTGTCACCATTGTCTTGGCGTCCAAGTCAAATTTGCAGAAACTTGGTGTTGACAAGATATGTTCCACCGAAACTGTCGGGATTGGATAGAAGTCGATTTGGCAGATAGTACCCTTCAAAACTGTGACCATGTCAGCACTGGCAAGTAGTAATACATGGCATTATGATGAGATACTTACGCTGCGATGGGTCTAAATCCGCAGCCCCGCCAATTCTCAATGCCTCACAGAGGTTGTTGCGATCCGGCGACAATGGCTGCTGGCTCAACCTTGACTACAGTCTCAATGACTGCTTTCTTGGTGGGGGGCGACTTCCCGGTTGCACTGGCTACACTGCCAGTGCGTGAGTGCATGGCCTGGTAAGAACACTTGAATGACAGTGGGCCTGGGGTTGATGCGACAGGACTTGGACTTGGAGGCTGTACCAGTGATGTTATTACGTCAGTCAAGGCTGGACTCGGAAGAGATGGCAAATCACCATACCTTCGAGAAGACTCTTCCCTCACCAGCATCACTACCTGAACCCTCAGGCTCACCATCGAAGAACAGTGGTAGCAATGATTGTGGGGTACTCAAAGAAGCTGCATGAGTTCGGGCCACTTTCCTGCTCCAGTGATGCGACGTGAACTTGGTATCAGGATGTGTGGCAGCTGTGGTGCAACTCAGAGCCTTCTGCTGTGCAATGAACTGCAAGTATTCATCCCATTGATTCTGCGGCACAACGACGTAAAGATGGAACTGTTTCGACTTGAACACATAGCTTTTTGACTTTAGTTGGAGGCACTCTCGATAGAAGTACCCTTGGGCAGTCTCGGGGGTTTCGTTGTGGTTGCTAAGATCAACCCAAGCTTTGTCACGAATGACAAATTCATCTATGCGCCAAGGAAACATGGGACAAAATGCGATGATAAGAGGGTTGATGGTATCGCGTGCAATATCCACCAATCCGCTTGCTTTGATGCAAGCATTAATTCCCTTCTTCCCTTCAACAATATTCTAGATAAATCCAATCAATTATACTTGTAAGGATATGGTGGGGCAGCGCGCTTACCCCGAAGGGGATTCCAGGTGAACGCCCTTTCTGCATACCACCATCATGCAGAGCAGCGATATGGAGACTAATCGTTTTGGCATATTGAGTTGGCCCTGGTGCCATGGCACTGGCAGACCAGCGGGCAGTCTCTGCCATGTATGCCTCGTGGTGCTGGCTATAACCAGAGCGGCTAGGCATGGCAGGTGTGGAGTGGGTCACGGCATGACTGGGGCCCAGGGAAGCAACTGATGACCAAGCGGATGGGATGTGCACAAGAGGTCCACTGTGCGAGGGTCGCTGCATGGGAACCGAAGGAGGCAACATTAGGGAAGCAGCAGATCCACCGTATCGGCCATGGTGATGCTGTGGCTGAGCAGGTGGACCTTTACGAGTACCATGACGAGGAGGAATTGGAATGACAGCTGGAGGATTGACTGAAGCTAATTGTAGACCGATCAGTGTCATGGCGGCACATCAATTGAAACATCAAATATGCATACCGTTAGATTGTGAAGCCCAGTTGTGGCAGCTGCATCAGCAAAACCTGGAGTAGCTGTCCAGTACTGTCAAGCACTATGAGCACTATGAGCACTATGCGCTAGTATACCTCACCACTAAGCTGAATTCCGGGTTTTGCTGATGCTTGTACATCATGTGGATCAGGAGGTTGGACCTGCCTTTCATGTACAAGGGTTCCCCCACATTTGAGGATTTTTTCGAAACAAGGACGGCATACGTTAAGAGCTGGGCGGCTGGTATTGTGTGAAGCAACAGGGAAATAAGGTGTCCCACGAGAGATGACTCTGGCGCAGCCAGTGCCCTCGCAGGCACGATCTTCTGAGGTGGTCTCAGTGAGAGGGGCGACGAGTTGGAGAGCAGACATTCTGTGAGTGTGTGCAGTTCATACAAAGAGCTTAAATAGTATGTATGGTCGAAAACGCCGCGGGCATGGCTTGTGGTGACAAGGTGAAATGAGAAATCAGTATGTCAATCGATGAGGGATTGAGCATTGGCTTACCATTTTGCTACAGTGTGTTACCTGCACATTGGAATGTGATAGTGGCCTGAGAGGTCAACAACACCACGGGCTTGATGATTTGTACTAATGATAAGACAAAGGGAGAAATCGGTATGTCAAGTAGTGAGCGTTCGAACATTGACTTACTGTTTTGCTACAGTGTGTTGCCTGCATGTTGAAATGTCCATGCGGGCAATGTGGGTGAGCATGTCGGAGCACACAGTTTCCGTGTGCAAATCCAGGAGAGCAATGAGGATTTGGATAAGATGTGGGTGAACGTGTCGGAGCATACAGTTTCCGGGTAGCATCTGTGACTCAGACTGCAAGTGGGGATGTGCAAATCCAGGAGAGCAACGAGGATTTGGATAAGAACTTGAGAAGTAGATAAGACATGACACAGGAAAGGGTGGTACCGAAGATGTCGTAGAGTTTGCATCCGACAGCACCTGTAGGATAACATGCACTCCGATAACGCCTTATAGTCCGTTTATTAGGATACGATATCATATATTGCGTACGGATGACTGCAGACAAGCTATACTAGTAGAGTACTCTTGTCGGTAGTACGCTGGCAAATGGTCAATGATTGGTTGGACCGAAGAATGGAGACTAACCCTCGTCATGTTCGCCATGCACGTCGTGTCCATCGTGCATGTCGCGTTCAAGTTGACGTCTTTGTCCTCGTTGTGTCGCATCATTGCGTCGCGTCAACATCCTCGTCCTCGTCGTGTCCATCATCCATGTCGTGTTGCGTCGCATCAAGGTCCTTGTCCTCGCCATGTCTGTCATGCAAAGCGCGTCAGAACGCATCAGAGGACGCTTGGAACAGGGTGAGGAAGAGAACTCACCGCTGGCATATAGACCTCCAGAGCGTCCAGACGACCCGAAACGCGATAGGGCGGTACAACGCAACTGCCACAGCACCAGGGAAGACCCCAGAGCTGATCGGAATGAGCACAATGTCGAAACAAACGCGCTACGTCGAAATACAGGGCCAGGAGGTGCTGAGGGCGACCAGATTGAGTTGGGACGCATCGAGGGCAATTGGGATCGCGAAGTCAATGCGAAATGCGTTGAATACGATGGCGGACGATGGGAGATCGATGGCGCAACGAGCGCACCACGCCGCGAGTCAAAACGAGTCAAAACACGATCGCTAGCTGACAACCAGGCAAGTCAGCACGGACAGCGCAACTTGAAGCGCACAACGACAGACGCACCTAAGCCATCCAACTTGAATCCACTTCCTAATCACCACAGACGACCCCACACCCAACTGAACCCACCGCATCACTGAGGACGACTTAACCAAGGCCAACACGAGGGCACGCGCAGGTGCGAGGTGGTGTAAGGGTGAGGGTGAGGGCTGTGGCACGGTCGTGAGGCGCGAGGTGGCGACCGTGGCATGAGGGCAAGGGTGAGGGCCCGGGCCAGGCCAGGCCAGGCGCGAGGGACTCCTGGCGAGAGCGTATCGAGACGAGCCTGAGGAGGACACTTGGTGGCGGTTGGAGATAAAGCTTGCCCCAATGGGGAGCAATCTGTTGGGGTAAACAACTTATGGAGTTTGCGACGTCGATGTTGTCATTCAATGACAAACCACACCACAGTTAGTGATGTGCCAAGCCCGGCCCGGCCTGAAAGCCCTGGCTTGGGCCCGGCTTTTGAGGGCTCAAGCT
>QFES01002273.1:0-47040 GCA_003316375.1 Tylopilus plumbeoviolaceoides
AGAGGCCGCAAACGGATGTCATATTGACAAACCAGTTGAACACCGTTCCGGCACCGGCGGATGTGGTCATGAAGGCGAGTACCGTAAACAAGGCGCAGAAGATGACAGAGACGTAGGGGAGACCGGACTTGGACGTCCGCGCAAAGATCCTTGGTGCACTGCCAACAACAGCTAAGCCATCTGTTCGTCCGCAGAGTTGCGTCAGCGGCTCTGATCAAGGCTGTACTGAGGAACGTACAAAGAGCACGAGAGGACGTGTAAAGGTCACTGGATGAGGCTGACCATGCTGAAGTTAACAAACAGGCATTGATGATCTGTCCCGCAATGAACATATCTGACGGTTCGGATGGTGTCGTTACTCACCGAAGGCAGAGATTTAATCCCGGCGGTTTCGATGGCAATGACGAACGGCGAGGCTGCGGTTCCACTTGCGAGCTTCAGTGATGGGTTGTTGGAAGGAACAAGTAAACCGATGACGAAAGTGCCGAGAATGTAAAATAGGAGAACACGAATATAGACCCGGCGAACCGCTCTGGGAAGATTGCGACGCGGATTCTTCGTTTCTCCGGCTGCGATCTGTGAAAATGAACACAGGAAGCGGGTGTTGGGTGGTTCGACTTACGGCGACAATTTCAGAACCGATGAAAGAGAAAGCAGCGTTGTCGAGGACGGACCACCACCCAAGGAACCGGCCCTCTGCACCAGGTATCCCATCGAACTGAACGAAAGGTCCAGGGTTCTTCCAGTAGCGGAAGCCAAGACGATCGTGATTAGGACCACCTCCAAGGTCAAGGACGATACCTAATATGATGAGACCAGTAATCGTGATTACCTTGATAGAGCTGGAAAGAACCTTCGTAAGTAGAAACATATGAGGTGAGCATATTACCCACGCGAAGCAGAATTCGGCTTCCCCATAAGCACCCGCGCCTAACATGTTGATGGTGACAGCGACGACGATGCATACGAACACCCAGACGGCACTACTGACATGCGGATGCCAGTAGTTTATCAAGAGGGCAGCGGCGGATAGTTCGGCTGGAACAAACGTTTAGCAGGTCACAGGAGATGGCGAGGAACGTCGAATATTCACCGGGGGCTGGAATAGAAATCAGACCAACAAACTTGGCAGAGAAAGGAAATTGAATGTACCAGTGAGCGTCCAGTTGTACCAGTAATTCCAGCCCATTGCAAAGGACAGGGCAGGGTTCACAAAACGCTCTGCAAGTTTGATATGGCCACCTGCGATTGGTAGGTATGCAACCATCTCCCCCAAGGATACCTGGGGGAGCGATCGTATGAGGGCATGTTCGAGGAGGGGAACTGACACATCTGACTGACCATCATTGCGAGTACGATAGAGCCCATAACAACGTAGCCAAGCAAAAGCCCGACGGGTCCACCGTTTGCAAGGGAGGTCGCAGTTCCGACGAAGAGGCCGGTACCAATGACACCGCCGATACTGGACAGCTAATTAGGTCCAGAAGGAGGGGAGGGACGGGGACACACCTGATCATAGCGACATGACGGTTCTTGAGCTGTCTCTTGAGCTTGTGTGGTTGAGCCGAGGTAGCAAACTCTGCGTCTTTGACAGAGCCGCTGGAGAGGTTTGCGTCATTCTTTTCGGAGTTCATGTCGGCTCACGCAAGGGGACGACGGATTGGGGTTTTAAGCGTCGACCAAACGCACGATTTTAAGGGAGAACGTGGCGCGACGGTCGGTAAGGACGGATACAGCAATCGCCGGGCGTCGACCTTGGCACACTAGCCATTTGGGGTTGCATCGTTAGCGCGTTAACCCGGATCAGCGTGGCGTTTCTGATCTGTCACATGAGCCAACTCGACCTGCGGCAGGATGCTGTATGGTTTCCAGGATCTTCAGTGCTATGGTGATCCGAGGCAAGAGATTACTAGTACGCGGGTACTTGGTGCCAGCCTCGTCACGCGTATTGGATTCGGACATCCTGTCGGTCCACATGCCAGGGCAGTACGATAAGTAGCCACCTTATCACCGCATCGATGGGTATCAGTCGCTCTCGGGCCGAGTGTTGAGTCAGCCTCAGCTGCAGGTACTAGGTAAGCTACTCGTCCGAGTCAGAGCTAGTGCGCCGTGCAAGTAACGGTGCAACTCATCTCGGTTCAGGATGTTGGATAGCAACCCAATCGTGACAGGTTGCGGTGGTCAATCGTCTAGCATGGTATGGTGACTGGTGAATATCGTAGGAACTCTAGAATTGTTGGTCACGCGCTCAAAAACACAACATACAATCGGAGAAAACGCTATTTGAGTCTGACCCTAGCGATGCTACGTCAGAGCCATAACACCAAACGTACGACGATCATTCACTGGCATGTCCCTTCAGTAGCCGCATTCGTTCATGCAGTTTTTCTCGGCCACAGAGCGTTGCTTACCGGAGCTGTTTGCAAGGCTCGAGACGTTGAAGAACTTTCTCCACGTATCAGGATTGTTACGTATGTATTAGTACCAGTTATGAATTCAAAATCAGGGTATGAAGTGCGACACGGGTACTGCATCCCCACAAGCTCGTCACATTTTCTCAGCACACGTCACATCTTGGGTATAGTGTGTGAGCTGTCGATACAGAAGCGGGCGGCGTTGAGAAACTCACCAGCCATTGCCAGAATGCATCCATCTTGCTTTTGGGTGGCTGCTCTGGCTCCTCATCCGCCTCGATCTGCGCAATGTCGGTCACGAAATCCATGTCTTCAGGTTTCACAGGAGGAGTGCGGTACCAGAACCTCGCTCCGAGATACAGGATAGGGAACAGGACCAAAGGGAGGTAGTCGGTGACGAACGTCGCGGTATCCCATGCGCCTTTGAGGAAGACACTCCAGCCATTGAACTGCGACAATGTCAGAACCACCTTAAAAGCCAAAGAGGGACTGTCTGACATACCAGACAAATGACGAGTGTTGCGACGATTCCGTACCATGCAGCGAACGGTTGGAGCCGCGTGTAATATGGAAGGGTCTTGCGATCAATGCCCTGCGCTTTCATGCCACTGTAGAAGCGAATGTAGGTGACGCAGATGCCAAACCAGGTCATGAGACCGGCCACGGATGTCATGTTGGCGAACCAGGTAAAGACAGTTCCGGCACCGGTGGATACTGCCATGAAGGCAAGTAACGTAAACGATGCGCAGAAGATGACAGAGACGTAGGGGAGACCAGACTTGGACGTCTTGGCAAAGAGTTTTGGTGCATTGCCAGCGACAGCGAGGCCATCTGTTTGTCCACATGTTGGAGTCAGCCACTCCGATCAAGGTGGTAGTGAAGCACGCACAAAGGGCACGCGAGGACGTATAGAGGTCACTAGATGCAGCTGACCAAGCTGAAGTCAACAAGCAAGCATTGATAATCTGTCGCGCGATGAACATTTCCGACATTCTCGATTGTACAGGGACTCACCGAGGGCAAGGATTTAATCCCGGCAGTTTCGATGGCAATGACAAACGGCGAAGCTGCGGTCCCGCTTTCAATTATGAGTGATTTATTCGTGGAAGGGACGAGGAGCCCAATCACGAAAGTGCCGAGAATGTAGAATAAAAGAATACGGATATATACACGACGGATCGCTCTGGGAAGGTTTCGACGTGGGTTCTTGGTTTCTCCGGCTGCAATCTGGGAAAATGAACGTCAAGGGACGGGAATTAAGAGATTCAACTTACGGCGACAATCTCGGTGCCAATGAAAGAGAAAGCAGCGTTGTCGAGGACAGACCACCACCCAAGGAACTGACCCTTCGCACCGGGTATCCCTTTGTACTGAACAAAAGGTCCAGGATTCTTCCAGTAGCGGAAGCCAAGACGATCGTGATTAGGACCACCTCCAAGGTCAAGGATGATACCTAATATGATGAGACCAGTGATCGTGATTACCTTGATCGAGCTGGAAAGTGCACTAGTGAGTGGGGACGAACAACCTGAAGGTCAGCAGATCACCCACGCGAAATAGAACTCCGCCTCCCCATAGGCACCGGCGCCTAACATGTTGATGGTAACGACGACGGCAAGACACATTACCACCCAAACTGCATTATTGACGTGCGGATGCCAGTAATCTATCAAGAGGGCAGCCGCAGATAACTCGGCTAAAACAAGTCTTCATGAGGACCAATGAATAACGAAAACAGGCAAATTATTCATTCACCAGGGGCTGAAAAGACACGTCAGACAGTGAATGAAGAATGAACCAAACAAAGTGGTCATACCGATGATCGTCCAGTTGTACCAATAATTCCAACCCATCGCAAAGGACAAGGCCGGGTTCACGAACCGTTCTGAAAGTTTGATATGACCACCTGCAATCGGCAGATACGCAATCATTTCGCCTAGAGATACCTTGAGGCAATTATCAGCTAGATAGCCTCAATCTGGGGAGAAATGACTGACCATAACTGCAAGTACGATCGTGCCCATGACCACATAGCCAAGTAAAAGACCAACAGGTCCACCATTCGCAAGTGAGGTGGCAGTTCCGACGAAAAGACCAGTACCAATGACACCACCAATACTTGACGGCTATTAGGATGAGGACGGAGTGAGGATGGGAGAGATATACCTGATCATGGCCACATGACGATTCTTGAGCTGCCGACGGAGCCGGTGAGGATCAACAGAGACAGTGAATTCCGGGTCTTTCAGAGACCCTTCGTTAGAGTCGTCGACCTTGGCGGCTTTCTTCTCAGAGGCCATCTGGAGTGAGAAGGATGAGAAAGTAGAACCAAGTTGACCATGAGGTTATTATAGCATTATGTGGCGGTGTTGGAGAGATACGGCCCTTACTAGCTCCGTGTTACCCTTGAAAGACGGTGCTGCTTGTATGTTTGACACGCTATTTGGCTGCAAAAGGTCCGTTGTCAGGAACATGCTAATTTAAAGGAGTCGCCGTGACCCACAAGGCACCGGTGCCAAGATCATCATGTGCGTGCTGCAGGTCATGCCAAAAGGTCAGCGATGGCCAGGCGAGGTAGTAGGTCCTTATCGGCCTGGTCTAGTAGCTTTAGTCGCGCACCTGCCACTTGCCATCATTGCAACCGGGCTCGGATCAGCGTTCTGTGCGTTCTTCGGCAACTTGAAGCTATGAGGATGGCCGGGGATTGTCGCGGTGCGAGTCAAGCATGGTCAAAGCGCCTTCCTTTATAAACGTACCCGCTTCAAGCGGGCGGTCTGTGTTATTGATCGATCGTGATCGAACGAGAGTACAATACAGTCGAAAGTCGAAAGCAACGAAGATACAGGTAAACGAGTCACAGGAATGTCACAATTTCTATCCTTGGCAATGAACCCAAGGCATCAGTGATCCAACAAGCGAAGACAGCGTTCTAAGCGACGGTAGTGTGAAATTGACCAACTCCGGTCGCGCACCGTGTCCTAGACGTTTGTAGGCGCGTGAGCCAATCCGCGGTCGTCGACCGTTCGTTGAGCCACGTCCACGGAAAGATGCTGCAGCCAGCTGCTCGGAAAAACGAAGTTTCTTGCAAGCGAAACTGGCTGCATCGGCAACACCGTCGTCATCTCGTCCCCGTTTCAGGATGCCCTTGGGTACCCTCGAAGATTGCAACATTGCTTGACGCCTCGACTCCTGTATCTTCCGGTAGTCCTCTGGTTTCAGGTTCCTCGGACTCTCTGGGGCATCAATGAAACTGGGGAATGGGGCTGCTGTGCTCGGATTACTCGAAAGCGACGAGATGTATGTATTCTTGAGATGTTTATGCTGGATGTAATTACGGCGCATCGAGGTACCATCGATATGCTTCGTAGAGAGCGGAAGCAGGTCGTCCTCGCATCTGTGCGATGGCCCAGCGACAGAAGAGACGTGTTTCGGCTGGCGCCTCTTGAGATGACGTGCCGTACGAGTTCGGCTCAGTTGTGGATGGTTCTCGTCTGCGTGAGAGCTGCCCAGTCTAGGCGAAGAAGTACATTCGACACTGTCTTGATGATGGTGGCTGCGTGGTATATGGGGATAGCTGTGCCTGGTCGGCGAGGCACATGGAGACTCGCATGTCGGCACGGAAATGGTGTGAGAGGTTGAGCACACTTCGTCGAGGTGCTGGAGGAATGTTTGTATTTGGTCTGCGATCTGTTCCGATGTCTGACCAGGTACGACCACACGTATCGGGCAATCATCTGAAGCTGTGATCCAGTCTTCCTGGAAATCCTGGGCGTTGACGGGAGGATCTAGCACATAGTCCTCCGGGTCCTCTTCGTACTGCGGGATCGGGCCCACACGCTCCCCTTTGGCACGGCGTTTCCATAGCTCCGATATCTTTCTGTTCCTCCGAACCCGACGGAGATAATCGTCGACCTTGTCACCTTCCCTTTTTCGCGCACCGTCGTAGTCCAGCTTGTACCTGACCTTGCGCATTTCCAACCTAAACTCCTCCGGCTCCGCCCGCTCGATGCCAACAGACGGGTGTTCCCTGACCGCGCGGCTCATGCCAAAGTCGATGATCATAACCTTGCCATCGGCACCGATGAGCATATGCCGCAGCTCGGGATCTCCATGAAGGACGCCTTGTGCGTGGATCTTCTCGAACGCGGCTATCACTCTCTCCTTCAACGCGTGTGGCATACTCGGAGAGGACTCTATCCAGAACGAGGAATGGGGCATCTCCATCGTAACGCTCACGGTTTCGGGCATGACATGAACACCGATGATGTGAGGAACGACGTCCCCTTGAAGGGGCCGGAGGTATTGTTCTGACTTGTATAGGGCAAGCTAGCGAAAACGAGGGTTCGGTCGAGGCTACGGCATTGGGTGGCGAGGACTTACTTCGGAGTAGAAACCAAACCATTCTCTTTGCTTGCTCGTCTTCCATCTGAGTTGCACGTCAGCACGCGTGGGATGACGATGCTAGGGACGCTTACTTTCGACAGATATACTTGATTTCTTTGCCGGCGACAGACCCGCTGTCGATGGAAGCAGAACATTGCGCGCCCTCTGTGGGTAAATGAGCATCGTGCGCACGTATAGCAAGAGAATGCCTACTCCGTAAGGACAAGAGTTGCTTTGGGTCGTCGATAGCGAGGCCATGTGTCCATGCCCAACGGCCATGAGGCTGGTAGATGGGTTGGTCAAGCTGGTCTGATGGTGGCGAGGGTGGCGAGGACATCGTCTCTGCGGGTTCGGCTGGTGTCCAGTTGATCGTGGCACGACACCTTTCTGCCTGGTCTGGACGGGGCTGGGCACGGCGCAAGGGCGGAATTTCTGCGGGTGGGATGTATGGTGCGGTGAGGACGTGGAAGAACTCGGAGGTGGTGTCGACGGAGTCTAGGTGCGAGGAGGACATTTTTCGGTGGAGGGCATTCGAGGGGCCATCCTTGTCCTTATACCTCCGAGTGCATGTCAAAGCACCCTTGCCTTGTCCATCCTCAACACTTGCCTTTTCCGGACAAAGACCCAACCTTGTCTCGCTGACGACCGCCTTGACCTTGTTCAAATCGACTGGTATTACACACATCCTGTCTACTACAAGTTTAGTCTACATGACACTTGAAACTTCTCTAGTTTACATGCTGTGGTTCGTGGCGGTCGGCTAGCTAAACGTCCATCCGCCAGGCATGCTCAGCTCACGGCCTCTGGTCAAGCATTGCGCTACCCGTTCCAGAGTCACTGGCTTCGCTTCCTGTGCGGAATGAATATCGGGAGACTGACAAGGAAATCGGGGCAGTGAATGACACCGCGGCGATGCAGAAAACGGTCCAGCAGGAAATGGTACAGCAGGTGTTTTGGATGATGGGCGCACTACCGAATGCGAGTCTGCGGATTCGAATGGCATTGCCATGCGCAGTCTTGTTGGGCACCCATCCACTGAATACGGGGATCCGTCGGCGCTGTGCAAATCGCAATCTCGGACGCCACATACCCATCCCCCGCCGCAGTGGCGAAGATTGAGCCAACTACCCATGAATTCGTACTCTGCCACAGACATCTCCTTCGGAGTGTTATCGATCACACAGGATGCAGTGTCACGTCGCTCTGCGAGCCACGCCGCCAGTGTCACCGAATCAGAGGAGACAAACGAGGCGAGCGAATCGCGAGAACCGCTGCTGTGTGGCTTGGCAGGAATGGATCGCACAGCATTACCAGGCTGAACGGCGGTAGTGCCGGTGTCGTCGTAGGTAGATAGCATGTCTTTGCTAACACATATCGTCCTTCTAGATTTTCCAAGCCGAGAGACGACGGCCTTGACACCCTTCTTGACGGTATTCTTAAAGCTCTTCCAGGAGCTCAAGAGCCTCTCTTTCCGTGACTTGTGTTGGGCTTGCGAAAAGGTAGATGACGTCCAAGGCTCCGGCGCGACGGCGCCGGTACGAATAAACGGAGAGGAGGAACAGTCAGGCGACGGCGAGAGTGGGGAAGGCAGGGGAAGAATGCGTCGTCTGACAGGGGATGACCAAGGGACGTAAGGACTGTTAGGATGATGAAAGGCTGGGATCCACTGGGGACCCACGAACGCCTCGTCGTCGTTCTTTGTTTCGTGTACGATTACAGGACGTGAAGGAGAGCTCTGGAAAAGAAGGGACGCCGAAAGAGAAGCGGATGAATGGCGAGGGGGCGGATCTGCGAGCGATGGCAAGGATTGGGTCGAGAAGTTGAGAAAGGAGGGTAGCTGGAGGGAGGAAGCCGAGGGAAGAGGGGGAAGGGGGCGGAAGGAGGGTATACCGGGGACCCGCGAGGAAGCATCGTCCTCGGTGGAGAGGCGATTGGTCTCGCCTGCGGGGGAAAGAGCGTGCAGGAGCATGGCGCTCCTCAGACTAGGCGGGCGGGGAGGCTAAAAGGAGAGATGAACGGGTGGGGCATGCGGGTGTGGTTGAATTACATACGAGATTGCTGGAAGTGGTCTTGTCGGCCAAGGGAGTACGTGTGGGGGGGATCCCGTATGTGTCAT
Organism: Tylopilus plumbeoviolaceoides; assembly: GCA_003316375.1. Classification (NCBI taxonomy): domain Eukaryota; kingdom Fungi; phylum Basidiomycota; class Agaricomycetes; order Boletales; family Boletaceae; genus Tylopilus; species Tylopilus plumbeoviolaceoides. The sequence continues at coordinate 8,914 of QFES01002273.1, forward strand.
GGAGGGAGTGATTAGGGATTAGCGTAGGTACTTTTGTGGGGGTGGTGATCTTCAAGATCATGGCGTCGAGACCAGCAAGACGATCTACAGAAAAATGAAACATAACGAGCGTGGTGGAGAGAGTGGAAGAGGAGAGACGCCCTCCTCGGTTGAGGAGCCGTGGGTCAAAACAAAACAACAACCACTACTTATGAGAGAACAGTCAGCACAGAGCGACGCGGAGGCCGGTATGCGCTCTCTCACTACCCTCGTCTCCGACTGAGGCCCTCGTAGGTATCGCTGGCATATTCAAACAGGTACTCCCCACCACAACCCTCCCGTTCGTCTTCCTCACCCCGCTCTAGTCTGCCCATCCAGCCGTCTTGTTCTGCTTGTATCTCTTCCGTATTGCGGCGATCGCTGTTTACATCCTATGTGGGCTCTTCACTGACAACTACGTCCTCTCCGTACGCACGTCCCTTTCCCGTCCCAACCCATCTCATTGCCATTTGGTAGACGGTCGTCGTGGTCGTCTTGCTCGCGATGGACTTTTGGAACTGTAGGGTATGTACAGCCCTTACTCTGATAACCCTGCTCACCGCACACTCCAGAACGTCGCCGGCCGCACTCTAGTCGGACTGCGGTTTTGGAATCAAGTGCGCCACCATCCATCCGCAGTCCAATGACTCACAGATGTCTTTCAGGTCGACGAGGACGGGGAAAGCTACTGGGTATTCGAGAGCAGAGACGTGAGTGGCCACATCGTCTCTAGGTCCCCCATCTCATTCATAACTAGCCTTCTCGACCACCGAACCCAGTCGACTCCAGGTAGGCAGTGCTATTCTCCGTCCTTCGTATCTATCCACGTTGAATGGATGCGGTGCAACAGAATGTTCTGGGTGAGTCCCTCTGAAAGCCGTCAAGCGATGATCGGATGTACATAATTACTCCGTCAGATCGCTCTCTATGCCTTCCCAGCCTTGTGGCTGCTCTTGTTGGTGATATCCATCGTCAGGTTTAATCTTGCGTGAGTACAATGCGGGCATGCCTTTTCCGATCACCGCTCATCATTCGTCAGCTTTATACCGATCGTGGTGCTTGCCTTGGTGTTTAATGTCACCAATGCCGTGGGTTTCACATACGCGTGGGTACCGATCGCGTTTCAGCGTACTGCTTCAGCTCACGGCAATGCCTTCTAGCGACAGAGATGCAAAGCAACGATGGGCAAACAGTGTCGCTGGTTCAGCTTGGAATATGGGAATGGGCGGCTTTGGCGGGCAACTCTTCTCCAGTGCCATCAAAAACAGCGTCGGCAAATTGTTCGGATAATGCATGGTTGGGCTTGCATTAAAAAAGACAAACAATGCGAGTAAATTGCGCTCACACACAGAATGCAGCAACAAACTGAAGCACTACTGTTACAAAGGTGAATGACAAGTTCAATTTGAAAAGGAAAAGAAAAAAGACAGTCCAAGACAGAGGCAAGCACAACATGGGATAGGAGCATGTGAAGATACTTGCAGAGCAGAAGTGATGGACATAAACAGGCGCAAAACTGTGACTCCTGTGAGGCAACACGCCGTACTGACATGATGTGCATGACCACAGCTGACGCGCACCCGTGGCTGGGGCCAGTTCAATTCAGCCCGACCCACCCTCGTGCATCAACACGTGAGTAAGCTGTGGTAGGTGCCACCGAGGCACCTAGCCCAATGAACGATCGTGTGCGACCGTGAGAGCGCGAGGTTGCCACACGCGGCGTAGCCTGAGACGGAAACGAACATGCATTATTATCCACATTAGACGTGATGGTCATGGTGGCGGGTGTACGCATGGCAGCCCTTGGTGTGACGGTTGGAGAAGGAGGAAAAACAAACAAAGTCTGCGAAGGTAGTGCAGAAAGCGGACGCTTTGAAGGTGGAACGTCGGTGGGAAATGCGATGCTGCTAGGCGCGCCTTGGAGATTGAGCGGTGGTGGTGCCTGCTTTCGTGAAAGGTGCTTCCTACGTCGAGGCGACTGTTTGCTTTCCCGCGTAGCGACTGGAGTGCTCGGGGAAGGGGGAACAGGCGGGAGTGTTCCCAGTGGAAGAGGTCGTCGTTTGCCCTTTCCAGGAGCTACTTTGAAATTGAGGTTGGCAGGGGGCCGTGCTACGTTGAAGGAGAGCTTGGTGGGAGGTGCGGAAACTGGTGTGGAAACACGTGCATACAAACCTGCAATGTGAGCATGTGTCGTCTCGACATTGCTCTCACTAGGAGAACCAGGGGATTCGCTAGACAACGACGGACTTCGGCGTGGTTCCAGAACCTCGTCGAAAGGACCGCCAACGCCCAATAGTTCCGACTCTTCATCAGCCTCGACGAGGTCCTCGCTCAATACGCTGCCAGTGGTACGTATACTGGCGATGGATCCGGTGCGTTTTCGACCGTATTTACCCCTCCAGGTAGAACGCATGCCTATCCTCGAGTTGAGGGAGGAAGAGGATGGTTTGCGTGCGATGAGACGCTCCTCCATGGCACGATCGAGAGCTCTTGCCTCCTCCTGTACGGCACTGCATTCGGTATCTTCCTGAGCGAATGCATCCCGGCGACGACCCCACTCCTTGTCTTCATCACTGGGAGAAGAAGCAAGATCTGATAAAATAGGGGAAAAACGGCCGCCCTGAAGGGCTTTTTCATAATCGAGCAATTGGTAAATAAGGCTATGACACGGAGGAAATGAAGCACGGCAATGGAGATGAAAATGGGAGCGTGCTTACGACATGTTGGGCCCCACATGTCTACTCTTGTCTTTGACAAAGGAGTAGGCGGCCTGCATGCCTTTGAGCTCCCAGACGTGTGGAGGAACGCAGGGAGAGCGAGTTGCGGCAGCACGCATGACGATGGCGATCATCAGGGTCGCAGAGCGAGACACGCCACACTGACAACTAAGTGGGGGTGAGAAAGGGGTGAGTGGGTGGAGGGGAGTACATACTGGATGAGGACGCCCTGGTTGCGCTGGAGGGCTGCATCGACGAAAGCCATAGCTGTGGGAAAGCCATGGGTGACGAGGTCGCGCTGACCGTGGGACCAATGGAGCTTGAGATGATGCATGGCAGGACGACCAGAAGGGGGATGAGGAGGGTAGTAGGTCGAGGCGGTGGAGGAGGTGGAGAGAGGTATCTTGGCATGGGATATGGGGATCGGGGTGGATGCGAAAGGGCGGAGGGGTTGTGGTGTCGCAGAATCGAAGGGAGAGGGAACCTCCTTGGCGACGTTGAGAATGGCAGAAATACCACGTTCGCGGAGGGACTGCCAGTCGCGGGCATTATCTTCTGAGCCAAGCCAAATGCGGGGTAGGACCTGTATGGGACCATTAGCGTAAGCGACGGAAGGGGAACCATCTTCGTCTTGTCTGTGGATCGCGCTCGAGAAAGAAGTGTTCTGGATAGAGAGGACGGAGGGGCGGCGGGGACGGAGGGGCGGGTGTGGATCGATGGCGGAGGGAGGGGGTTCTGTGGGAGATACGAGGGAGAGGGAGGACGTATTTGGAGAGGGGAGGTTTATGGAGAGACGCTTCATGTTTCGAAGTTTGTGGGGAGGGGAGGGAGGAGGGGATGGGGATGGGGACAGGTCAGGAGAGCCGGAGAGGAGGACTATATGGGAGGAAGGGTCAGGAGGAGGAACGCGGAGGGCTGTGAGGGGGCCTCGTTGGTGCATCGATTGGATATTATGAATGGCCACGACCAGCGTGGATCGAGAAAAAGAAAAAGAAAAAAAGATACAACGAAAGTCGAAGGGGAGGAGGAGGAGGAGGAGTGTTTGTGGTTGTTGAAGAGGATGTTTCTCTTTCTCGTCTCGTTCGTGAGCACGTTTGGTTTGCTCGTCTCTGTCGCGTATTTTGTTCGCGCGAAACTTGCCGCAGCTGGATACGACGTCTCACGTCTCATTCTCATCGGTGTAGACAGCCAACAAAAAAACATGCCCTTGGACTCTACCTACACCCAGTTCATCGCTTTGGCGCTCGCCATCGCCAGCTCCGTCTTCATCTACGTCAAGTTCGTCGCCAGTTCGTCCCTTTCTTGTCTTCTCCTCCTCCCACACTCACCCACGCCTGCAGAACGCGCGCCGGTCCTCAACCCAAAGGAATTCCAGGAGTTCGCGCTCAAGGAAAAAATAGTCGTCTCTCCCAACACTGCCATGTTCGTTTCTCCGCCTTTGTCGCGTCCCCCTTCCTCATCCGCTTTTTTAGATACCGTTTTGCGTTGCCCCGTCCCGACGATGTGCTCGGTCTGCCCATTGGCCAGCATATTTCCATCTCAGCCGAAATTAACGGAAAGGAAATCACCCGCAGCTATACCCCCACGAGCAGTGACGATGACCTCGGTCACTTTGACCTCTTGATCAAAGTATCCTCTTTTCCCTCTCTCACTCGGGACTTCCTGACCTTCTCCCTAGTCCTACGAAAAGGGAAACATCTCCCGTTATGTCTCATTCCTCAAGATTGGCGACAATGTCAGAGTTCGTGGTCCCAAGGGCTTCTTCAAGTACTCCCCGACCTTGTCCCGTCATATTGGCATGATCGCAGGCGGTACTGGCATCACCCCCATGCTTCAAATCGTCAGGGCTGTCCTCAAGAACCCCGCCGACAACACGAAAATGTCCCTCATCTACGCCAATGTCAACTTGGAAGACATTCTCCTCAAAAAAGAGCTCGACGAGCTCACCGCCAAGCACCCTGACCGCTTCAATATCTACTATGTTCTCAACAACCCCCCAGAGAACTGGTCGGGTGGTATCGGCTTTGTCGTCAAGGAACACATCAAAAAGTTTGTGCCACGCTCAAGCAGCGACATCAAAGTTCTCCTTTGTGGTACGTACACCCGTCTTATTCACTCCCACCATGCTTATGTACATCACCACTAGGACCGCCGCCCATGATGACCGCTATGAAGTACGTGATTATTATGTCACGTATACCATGCATTCATCTCAGTCCTTGCCCCTTTCCAGGAAACACCTTGCCGAGCTCAACTACCCCGCACCACGTGTGGTCAGCAAGCTTGAAGATCAGGCGAGTGTTTCCCTGATATGCTGATACCATCAAGCTAACCAACGATGCCCAGGTCTTTGTGTTCTAACCGGATGTCTCTCAGGGTTGTCAAGTTGGGCGTTCCGGTTTGATACCCGTCCTATCAATGATTTAGACGTGTTTTAGATGTAGATGTGGCACTCGAACAAATCTAATCACATGTTTTCTGGCACGATCCCTGATGCCGAAACCAATCTTGTTCACCTTCCCGCTATCTGTCTGGGCTTTCGTGCCCCAGTTTGCCAGGTGAGCGTCCGGGCACAGTATTGACAAAACCTTCATGTTCTCGAGCCAGTCGTGAACTTGGCTATGCCCCAGACGGCATCGAAAATAGGGTCGTCGACCTCGCACAGGGGGAAAACTTTGCACCTACATTCTTGAACGTCGTACGTTGATGACCCATTCGCACATTCGTGCACACATGACGAGAGACCACAGAACCCAGCTAGTACCTTGCCCACCATCGTGGCGGGCGGTCGGAACCGCAGAGGTGACCTCCTATCTGGTAAAGCACGCTGCCAAGCCAGCCAAGCCTGGGACGTCGCTCGTCGCAACGATCCACGAGGACATGTATAATCCCCAACTTTCCTTTGCTTCTTGCTGTAAGCATCTCAATCCCAGCCGCGAGAGTCGTTCGGACCTGTTTGTCAGCGTTCCGACAAGGAACTCGCACAAAAAGCAGCGACGTTCCTTATGGAGTTCATTCGACATCGTTAGTCGCACCCCTGTGTACTTACATACGGCTGACGCGTGCTCCTCAGGATAGGATACACTCGAGCGCTTCTCTGCCCGGCCAGAGGCCGCGCAACACAAGGCATTCTACGACGCGAGGCTTACCAGCAATGGATACCTCCTCTCCATTTGTCGAGGAAACGTATCCGATTGCGGCGTAGCTTGCCCGCATCGCTTTCGTCACTGGGGGTGGCAAGGAACAGGACGGTATTCGAGCGTTGGAGAATGACCTGGGGATCCGGCTTCATCCAAAAGTCTCTACCTATTGGGGTGCATGGAGCTCCAGAAAGAGCTGGAAGGAAGTGTATGCTGGCGGTTTACATTAGATTAGATATGAGCACAAATAATTAAAGTGTAGGTGCAAGTGGGTCTGTGAAAGGGCTATGTGGTCTGGGGAGACATGTGTAGCTGTGTTCTAGACTCCTCGAGCATTTCAATGCGACAATCATTCAAGCTGGACCGAATGTGATGAATGGACACGTGGAACAGAAAGAACGAAAGACCTACATCCTGCGGATCTCGTCGGCGGCGCGTATCCCAATGGTATACTCATCCTCGGTGGGTTCCACGGTCGACGTGCGAGCAAGCTGTATAGCCGAATCGTAATAGTGCAACGCAGTCAATCCTTGCTCGTCCTTGGGTAACAATGGGAGAATGAATCGAATATGATGTAGCATGCGTGAATGAGGTTTCATCGGAGGGAGGTTGGGTATCACGAGGTGTACTCGGGCATCTGTACGTCAGGTCAGACAAGCCGACGCGCGTGGACAGAGACATCGACGCCGACCGATATCCGCAATGGTATCGAACAAGCTGCGTCGAAAGCGCGTGCCGCCATGCTCGGTGCCGGGCGTGCCCCAACCAGGATGGGTCGTCTCCCGCGGTTGACACTCGTAGCAGATCAAGCAAGCGCGGGCAAACTCTTGGGAGATGTACTCGTGCACGGGCTGGATGGGGGACGGTCGAGCGACGGAAGGAGGACGAGTGGGTATGGACTTGCCTTGGGAAGCTCATTTCTGCTCGTGCCGCTGTGCGTTCTCAATATGCGCTGTAGCTTCAGCCGGACGGTGATGCGACGTCTTGCACACAGCGCGATACTGAGAAATAGCTGTCGAGCGACGTTGTGGATGAGCACTGTCGGAGGAGAGCAGCGAGACGTACCACCAGGCAGTAGGTCGCGCTTATGGTGACTGCGTCCCAGTTGTTGGTCCAACCACGGGGTGCAGTTCGGACTGCCTGCTGCAAGAGTGCAAAGCAAGAGATGGCGAGAAAGCAGGCGACGATGAGCGTGATCAGAGCATAGCACGCCTCTGAAATCCAAAAGAGCGCTTGTCGATGCATGACCTAGTCTTAGAGCAACAATGATGTACCCACCGTATTACATCCTCGTCTCACTCCAGCACAATCCAGCAACTCAGAGCAGCTTGAACGCGCTCATTCACGCCGACATAGAGTATCGTTATGCAGACGACTCTCCGTCCTCGCTCCTTCCCCAGTTTCCCGACGAGCATGTCCTCGTCTTTGACTACGATCCTGCCAATGCCACGAAACTGAGCGTCAGCAGCACGTCTAGCAAATTCGCTCTATCCGGCGTCAAGGTGTTGCCTGCACCAGGGGCCCGCGTAGACGAAGACGCCAGTAGGAATGACAACATGTATATTCTACAGGTCACGTCCACTTCTGACGACCAGTATGCCAGACAGTCCGTCGCGCTCGAACACCTACTCAATTTCTCGAAAGGACCAGTGTAGAATCATCCCAGGCCTATATACAGAATCCTCAGGCCGTCGTCGCGCGATTCAAACAAAGGTGAGTGAAGGAGCGTGCGTCCACATGTGCTCGCTCATCGGTATGCACAGGAACGCCGACCTTCGCCGCATACTTGAGTGCTCAGGCACTCCGACAGGGGATCACTCTGCAGAATCAAGCCTTCCTCAGCCCAATTCTCCTCTCCCACAGTGAGACGGACCGTTTCCGAATGGATGGATGTTCTATAGCAGTGTATTCGCGATACATCACACTCTACCTCATCGTCGTCTATTACCTCTTCCAACCTTTCGTTGCTGTATCGTTACTCCATTCCCTGAAGACCTTCCACTCGCCACGGGTGCTTTGGACTCCTCTTCAGCAGCCAATAGTGCTGACAGCCTAACTTGTCATGAGTAGCACTACTTTACAGTCATGATGTAGACATACCCTGCCTTGACGTCCCCGTCCTGCAAAGAGCTTTGGATGCTTGCAATCTTTCCCTGATGGGTCTTGAATTCCTCTAGCGTTTGCGGGTCTAGGTTTTTCTATCTCGGTGCGTCAGCGGGTCGAATGTCATTCATCAGTGATGGCGGTATTACCATGATGTACGGCATCCCCAGCATCATTACTGCCGTCAAGACCATGATCATCACCATTGGATTCTGGAACATGGCCAACAAGTTGAACGATTCACGAGGCTGGAAGTAGTTGTTTTGGTGCCGAGGTGTCAAGACGATTGGGTATCGTAAAGAGATAGATGTAGCAGTTATCAGCGGTGTGCCGAGCAGATGGGACCTGACGTGTGGGGGACTGGCAGCGTCCATCACATCTACACGGAACTAAAGCCGCTAGAGATCAGCAAAGGCGAAAAAGAGGGCGGCCGACTGGCGTACTTGATCGAATGCGTGGTCGTGTGATGTGACCGAGAGGACGTATGTACCTGGATCCACATCTGGTCTTGCATCACAACAAGTCAGTCGTTGCCAACGACGCGCAGAGTTGGGCAGTACATGGTAAAGTTTCCTTCGCGTGTTATGCGGCCAGAGTGCTTGCCTGCGTCAAGTATGACCGTGGCAGGACCGAGTGCTCCGTAGTCTGATCGCCTTGAAGGTTAGCGTTTCCGGTAGGAGCGAGGGTCATGCTCACTGGGACACAAATCATTCCACTGTACTTGTCCAATGAGGTCAAGGCAGAGACAGGTACTGGACAAGGTCAGTGAACTGCTCGAGGACCAGAGACACTCGGCTCACCTGAATAGGATCGCGGATATGCTCAACAACGTGAGTTGCATGGTGACGCGGATATAGCGCAGGTGCAAGTGATGAACTGGACATGACGCTCTTTGCACAACAAAACCAAACAACGACTTTGCACTAATTTGCGGCTCGACACCACCGAGCAAATCTGCCCAGCATGAGGCAAAGAAGGGCGAAAATGTACAGAAAGCTCATGTCACTGTACTCCCTGTCATTTGGATTCCGGGAGCCGTACCAAATTTTGGGTACGTCTGTCTCCTATTAGTCTAATCCGAGCTCATACACGCATAGTTGACTCCGAAATGTGTAGATGGGCTATCGCAGCCAAGACAGACTTGGAACAGCAATTGAGCACAGTACTCCACGGAACCATCAAGCCAAGTACGATCCTTGACCATCACGTCCAGTCTCGGATGTCTAACTAGCATGTCACCCAGTGATCACACAATGCTGCATTCAAGAACTATATCTGCTGGGAAGGTCACAGCAGGCGGCGGTCGATCTCGCGAAATCGTTCGAACGCAGAAAATGTAACCACAGAGAGGCCATACCCGGCGATGAATGCATCGCAAGCGTAGTCGGAAAGCGTTCCTCTTCCTCGTTTGAGGCTCAAAGTTGTAACGCTTCTGCAGGTGACTCTAATAAGCATCGCTATGCCGTTGCGACCCAGTCGCAAGCGCTCCGTGCTAAACTTCGGCTGATACCTGCGGTGCCGATCGTCCATGTAAATCGTGCAGTAATGATTTTAGAACCCCCAAGCGAAACAACGTTGAAAGTCAAGCAACAGGCATGTCGCTCGCCAGTATCTTATCATACGTTTGCTGACCTCTGGGTATAGAATGAAGAACAAGCATCTCAGCCCACTGCTGACGAGCTGGCGGCCATCAGGCCCGATGAGCCAGCTGGACCCCCTCGCAGAAGGAAGGGCCCCAAGGGTCCAAACCCTCTCAGCATGAAGAAAAAAGCTACACCTCGTCCAAGGCAACCTACCCCTAATACCACTCGTAGTAGTGACAATGTTGAGTCGACCACCGGACAGAAAAGGAAGGGTATTGATGTTGGGGACGAGACGGAGGCACCTACTACGCGAAAGCGCAAGAGACGGCGAAAACATGGAAGTAGTAGTGAATCCATTGAACCCGCTAGAACTTCTCATAATGCATAAACTCGCCATTGGCTTTAAGTCACACAAGTGTAGAAATTATTGCCGCAGCCTGAGCGCGCCCCCAGTGGGTCACTGAAGCCTTGGCAGATAGCCTCAGGCTGTTCGCGATCCGTTTAAATCCACACATGTGTGCACCAAACAATCACTGGGCATTGCAATCATACACAAGACTCGACGATACAGACACTAACAACGCTGAAACTCCACAGCACGCTCAGCACCCACCACGCAGACGAAGGACTAAAATGATACATATCCCGTCAGATAGAACACAGGCGACTTTCAACCAGGTCACCTACCAAGATGCAAGGTGCTCTCCTTCTGGATGTTATAGTCGGAGAGGGTACGGCCATCCTCGAGCTGCTTGCCGGCAAAGATGAGGCGTTGTTGGTCGGGAGGAATGCCTTCCTTGTCCTGAATCTTCGTCTTCACGTTATCGATGGTGTCAGAAGACTCCACTTCCAACGTGATCGTCTTGCCGGTGAGCGTCTTGACGAAAATTTGCATACCACCACGGAGACGAAGGACCAAGTGAAGCGTGGACTCCTTCTGGATGTTGTAATCAGAAAGAGTGCGGCCGTCTTCCAGCTGCTTCCCAGCAAAGATGAGGCGCTGCTGGTCAGGAGGAATTCCTTCCTTGTCCTGAATCTTGGTCTTCACGTTGTCGATGGTATCGGACGATTCCACCTCCAGCGTGATCGTCTTGCCGGTGAGAGTCTTGACAAAGATCTGCATGCCACCACGGAGACGAAGAACTTCGGTAGGTATTAGACTAGATGTGCCGCGAATATGGATAATCGACTTACCAAGGTGGAGCGTCGACTCCTTCTGAATGTTGTAATCGGACAGAGTGCGACCGTCCTCCAACTGCTTGCCAGCAAAGATGAGACGCTGCTGGTCGGGAGGGATTCCTTCTTTGTCCTGGATCTTGGTCTTGACGTTGTCGATAGTGTCCGAGGATTCAACCTCCAAAGTGATCGTCTTGCCCGTCAAGGTCTTGACGAAAATTTGCATGCCGCCACGGAGACGGAGGACGAGGTGGAGGGTGGACTCTTTCTGGATGTTGTAGTCAGAGAGCGTGCGGCCATCCTCAAGCTGCTTTCCAGCGAAGATCAGGCGTTGCTGGTCGGGAGGGATACTGTGTAGCATGTCAGACGAGAGACACGAGGGCAGATCCCCCAAGACTTACCCCTCCTTGTCCTGAATCTTCGTCTTGACGTTATCGATGGTGTCCGAGGACTCGACCTCGAGGGTGATGGTCTTTCCGGTGAGAGTCTTAACAAAAATCTGCATGATAGTAGAGCGGGGACTGTTGTGGACTGAATCAAGGGATGTGGGGTGAGACCATCAGTCGAAGAGACGTTATATACGGAGGGTGCGTCGGGGTTTCAAATGGATGAGTCATCCCATGGAATCAGGTAGTACATTCTACCGTAATTATTCGTCACACCATAGCCTTATCGTCAAGTCCTTGTCCATCGAGGCGGAGGCGATGATCGCTCGCTTGGGGTGTGTCTGTTCCGTAGCCACATCGTGTTAGCAACACGCCAGCCAACACCCGCGACACTCACCGCCACCGCCAGCACTGGATCTGTCCACATGATCAGACCCGAATTCCCGCAGTCCACGACAACAAACGCTCACCTCTGTGCCCTTCCAGAACTTGCACGACCTCGCGGCTCTGCAAGTCCCACAGGTACACCTTGGCATCCTCGCTACCGCTCACGACATACTGCCCATTCGTCGTGATAAAACACGTAAAGAGGCAATACGTACGGTTCGTATGCCCTGTGTACGTCTTCACACACCGTGAATTCTGGTAATTCCACAATCGAATAGTGGAGTCCTGTGTAGCAGCAAGGATGAACCTCGAGTTCGGCGAAAACTTGACATGAGAGCTGCACCGCGTCAGTGGATCAATTATCAATAATCTTGCCGATGGACTGCACGGACCATATCGGATTATCATCGTCCACTAGTGTTTTTAGGCACTGTCCTGACTCAGAGTCCCATATCCGGCTAAGACATTATCAAGGTGCCGTCTGACTCGGAAGTAAAGCTGTGACACTCACATCAGCCCATCCATGGCACATGACACTATGAGGGTGCCATCATGGTTAAAGCCGACAGCAGTCACAGGGTCGGAATGTGCAGGTAAGACCTTCAAGGACCTCCCTAGGACAGTGACTACCCGAGCTCTTTGAATGTGAGGAGGACCAACCTCTTGCCACATCCCAGACGCGTACCGTCTCGTCATACCCTCCAGAAACCAAAAGATTTGATCTTGGGTTAAAGTTTACACAGAACACAAAGTTGGTGTGGCCTTGGAATACTTTAGCAAGATTTCCCTGACGGGTCGGAATAAGCATCCGACCAAACTAGAACACTGGCGAAGCCTTACTTGTTCCATGTCCCACAGAATGATCGTCTTGTCGTCCGACGCAGAGGCGAGAAAGTCCCCATCGGACGACCATGCAACATCGTTGATGCCCTCGTGATGACCTTCGTATGTTTTAAGAACTTCACCAGTATACGCGTCCCAAATTTTGACTAGCTTGTCGGCGGCTTGCTTCGATGGAAGTAATGTCAGACAGTTCAATTTGGATGGACATGATAAATGCACCAGAAGACGCAAGCAGACTTCCATCTGGACTGAATTTCAAAGACGATATCGCCATCGTGTGTCCGCTGAGGATGAACTTTGCGCAATAATTTGGCTTCGAACGCGAGACCGCCTGTTCTTGAGCCTCTGTTCGGGGAGTGCGCCCATTCTCGTGAGGGTGGTCTACAGGCATGGCATTAGATTGCGTTTCGGTGTTACCTTGGCCGATAGAGTTAGTTGATGGTTCCCGAGCATCATCGTCGACATCCATGATTCTGGTTCTTAGCAGAAATGGTGTCAGGGGTCACACCAATGTCACCGTCTCCGTTTACGGCCAAACTTTGACTAACGAAAAAACTCGAAAAATGGCTGCAGCAACAGCGGAATGGCTGACTCCATCCACGCGGACAGAACTGATTGAGAACCTCGTATCAGGCGTCGGTACGTCGTTTCATGCAAGTCCATGTGTTTCGGGAGATGTATCCGATTTCAGATCGATATAACCCATCCAATGTCGGGATCTTGGAGGACTATCTGTACCATCAAATCAGGAGCGGGGAGTATGATTGTCTCGCCAATCTCGCCATCCTGAAACTGTACGTTTCATTTTCTGGAACGCATACCTGGTACTAACCACTTATCAGGTACCAATTCAACCCTGACCTCTACAACCCAGATGTAGTCGTCAACATCCTACTCAAAGCCCTGACCGCCGAGCCTTTCCCAGATTTCAACCTTTGCATATCTCTGCTAGATGACCGACTGGCTAGCACCGACACAGATGAACCAGACCCGCTCCCGACCCTTCTCCCAACACTCACGAACCTTTACGATCTCCTCCACCAGTGTCGCTTTCCAGCGTTTTGGACTTTCTACAAATCTGAAGAACTCGAATCCCTGAGAGAAAATTATACAATCGAATGTATAGGTTTTGAGGATGCAATTCGGGAGGTCGCTGCGCGTGCGGTCAAGGCTACGTTCACCCGCATAGGCTTAGAAAGACTTGGGCCGTACGTTGATTTGGCGGGGCACGAGCTCGAAGCGTGGACCTCGAAACAGGGATGGGCCATAGAGGGACAAGTTGTCTCTATCCCTCCCAATCCGGATAACCAGATAGAATCCGTTGTTATCCGTGAAAATGTAATGTTTCCCCGTGAGTGGCCTTTCGTCCCCTTAATCTAATCACTTCACTGACTCTTGCAGAGTTGTCAAAGGTTATCGCGCATGCTGTACAGTCAAAATAGTTGTATTATGTACGGTGTCGTGTCGCTCATCAAAACCATATAGTCGGTGTCTATATCAGCGTGATTGTCGAGTAACATTAATGTCTTGAGTCCACTCTGGACACTGCATACAAGCCATGACCTTCACTTCGTCCAAAGCGCGGAGAATGTACCCCACGCTGCCATCGAGATGGAAATACCTAGCAGAACTGCGTCGTACCATTGACATCGTCCAGTCATTGCGATTTTTGCAGAAATTGGTCCAATGACGCAAATTACAAAGGCAGAGAAGGAGCCCAAGATCGCCATTAGGGAGCTGAACTGTGGAACAAGGATCGAAACGACGATCGCCATGGCTGGGACAGCAATACGCTCAAGAGTCATGAACAGTCGTTTCATCGAGTTCTGTCGATTCTCTGGTTCAGAGCTCTTCCCGTCCTCTACTGAGGTTGGTGGAGTAGTTTCCAAGCCCAGCATACTTTCCAGAATGATGTTCAACTACATCAGATAAGAAACAAGTCCCAAAAATACCAAAGCGTGTAACACATACTGGTCGGGTGCTCAGAGCAAACTTGGACCTGATAGCAAACGATTAGCCAAGGAAAATTATGAGGCACTATGGTTGGCCTTCTTACAAAGGAGTGATGACAAGTAACCACATCACTGTTTGATTCAACGTTGAATTATATCCAGGTGTAGCAAGTAAATCCCTGCTTATCTGTGTGCTCGAATGAGTGGTGCAGTTTCAGACCAGGACATCCAACCGCACCTCATCGCTTACCACACTGCCAAACATGAGATACCCTGCATACCCGATGACGCCATAGAGGAATGTTGCAACCAACTGACGGATCATTCAGGTTCAATAGCGTAGTTTCCCGCACAAATTTATCTGACTCACAAACGCACGATTAGCCATATGATCAAATTGCGATGGATCGGCCATATCCCGAGCTAGCGAAGGTATAACGACATGGCCAGAGAACTGGTAGTGATCTAGCCCTGCAGTTAAACAGAACAAACATGAAGTGCTTACCCCGGCCATAAATAAACCGAATGCAATCCCAACCTGTCCCAGAGTTCCCGGAGCGAGCGATGTGTGTGCTGGACTCCACAGACTGCCTGGAGGACCTGGCTTCGAGAACCCGTCTATAAATATAACTGCGATGATAAGCAAGGTGGAGCTAATGCCCAGCAGTGACGTGAAAGAGAGGATAGACAGGGGCATAAAAACTGTCGGGGCCAAACTATGCGAGTGAGACGTTAACACCTGGATACCAATAACACAAAAAACATTTACATGAAAATAGAAAATATCTTGTAGGTGGTAGCGGAATAAGCTGGCCAGACCCCCTCGAGGGAATCAGCCGCCAGGGTGACGAGAACCACACTGAAAGGGATTTGGTCAGTCAAACCAACATCAGAAACTTTATATTCGAACGTACCTGAGAGAAAACATTTCGAGACAGAACAGCGTATTTGTTAGTAAGGATGATTTGGGACCAAACGCTTTTCGACCGATATCAGCATATGAGCGCAGGTGAGGGTCATCCAGAATTTCATGAGCAAGCAGCTTTGCGCTAAATTCTATGGTTAGATTATATGAATCGAATACAATAAGCACGACTCACGTATAACAAGTAATGAGGCCAAAAAAGATGATCAAGACTGTGCCCCATAACCACCCAGCATACGCGAAGGCAAGCGGTTCGGATAGCATGCCTATTCCCAGAAGGACGGCAATGCAGTTGAATAACTGGAGAACGACTTTAAACATCTGCTGGGGATTCGACTTTCACCAGACTCACCGTCTGACCGTAGGTGCTCTTGCCAGCGTATTTATACTTGATAGTGGCATCAGAAGGGACAGGCGGGACAAGGTGAGGATCCTCTGGCGGAGTGAAAGATCTGTAATTTATGGAGCTAGTGGAAGCTGCGGTAGCATTAGATGAGAACACCGCGAATGAAGCGGCTTTCCTCAGAAGAGGGGTAGCTTCGCGACCACGATGGGCTCCGCCAGGTTGGGGAGGCCCGAATTGTGTTATCCCCGCCATTTGGAGAGTACTATCGGAAAACTGGGATGATGCAGATCCGGGTTGTGGAGCAACGACTGTACATCGGGGATGTCTTTCCATGCGCAAACCATCGACCGGATCTAAGGAGCTCATTGGCTCCGATAGGGGACGATCATCGGTCATCAATTCATTAGACATCTCAGATGTCTGGACATTCGAACTGGGGTAGTACTGCGAACGATAATCTGCAGAGTGCATGATGTTCCTAGTCAAACGAGAAGTAAGAAAAACACTTACAAGAAGCGAATGCATCTCTAACGCTGCTGACGCTGGAAACGGAGCCATAAGTGAAAGATTTCGGAAGAGAAGACATGCCTAGTCACAGTGGCGGGAATGACGGTACTCGCAATATATATTGCACCCCAAGCAAGCTCCGACAAAAAAAATGAATAAAATGATGATGTGGCATTATAAAAGGAAACCTTGCTCCTTAAAGCTTCGTGACGTTTTGAGCGGATCCATCGGATCACGCACTGCGTTCCGCCCAGCCTAAGCCTGAAGCTTTGAAGATTCAAATGTTACCCACGCAAGATGAGCCATTCCTTCGAACTTATAAGTTATAATCTGAGCTCGCCACGCAAATTCAAGAAAGCAGTCTTTCTTGGATACTTTGAGTAATATACTATTAGTGCAATGTGGATACGAGATCCATAATCAAAGGGCCTAGGTAGAAGATTATCACCCCATTACAATTCTATACCCTAACCCTAGCCTCAGGTTAAGGTTCCACAGAATCGGGGAACGAAAACCTGCTCTCTGCAGGTTCATATACATCGCAGTGATAGATAAATACATACTGTGATTGCTGATCTATGCTGTGTATGGCCAAGAATCGAACTATGAAGAGTTTACCGCTCGACGATTTGTCCACATCATATATGACTCCCTCGAGATATCGTGTCCAACCGTTGTCTTCACTCTTGTTGAACGGCGGGCTTCAGGCAGTTTCGCGCTCACGTTCAGGTCCTATAGCAAAATCAGTCTGCCAGTCCTTTCGCCGTTAGCATCAAGACGAACCGAGAGGCGTTTACGCATCCCAGGCGCAATATGGCTCCACCATTTCGTGAAGGTGTTCTTCAGCGCTAGTTCTCGGACACCCTTCGGATTCAGCCAAGCCACAAGTTCGTCCACCTGATACGATTTAATCACTTGGGTTCTGAGCCAACGATAAATTTTCTTACTTCCTCGGGCTCCGTGTATACTGCCCACTCTCCAGGAGCCAAGAGACCTTCACCTTCCTCTTCCTGTCTTCTGGCATCGACATCGTTTTCTTCTCTCCTTGACATCAGTTCCAGTTCCATCTCCGTGGGACCTTGAACAAATATACGGCCGGTTCCGTACTGGACAACGCCCCCGCTACCCAACAGAGACATGGACCCCATGCCGTCGAACCACCAGATTCGATTGTGAAATCGATCCTTGCCCAGCGGCTTGACCCTAATGGCTCCAAATAGCTTTCGGAATTCTCGTTCGATGCTCTCGAGTCGGCGTTCAAGTTTGTTGACTTCCTCGTCAAGGCGACGATGCTCTGCCTGTGCTTGCTTCTCCGCGGCAACTTTTGCCCGAGCAATTTCACGTTGCTTTGCGTGCGCCTGAGCATGCGCTCTCTGGCGGAGATCTTTTTGGCGCGATGTGATTTTCTGACGGCCACTGTTCGCTGAAGTAGTCTCCGAACCTTCTTCGGAGGGCGCATCCGACAGATCGCTGGAGTCATGAGTAGCAATTTCTTCCTCTGTCCCGGCGGGGGTTGGTTCCTTCTTCGGCCCGGCGTCGCTTGCAAGAGTGTTCATCTCCTCGGTACTATCGACAATCAACACTTTTGCGCAAGTGGTTACCCATCGTACTTACTATTGCTTTTTCAATCGGTTGATTTCGATTTTTTCTTTTCGCAATGCAGTCAAAGACTCCTCGCAACTATCCATATGAGCGTGGATCGCCTTGCTCGACACAGAGAGGTTGCATAAGAAGGCCAAGATAGCAATGCGATCGGGAGGCGGAAGGGCGTGGTAGCGCTCGCCAGGTGACGACATTATCGGATAAGATACAGGGCTGGAAACCCGTGAACTACTTGGAGAGGGCGATGATTCCACGTTCGGCTCGGGAGCAAACAACAGTCTTGTCAACACCTCCCGCAGACGGGGAAAAATTTCCAATGTCGCATGCTAGATAAAACCATCAGTAACCAATAGTACGAGACGCTGCGCCACCTACGTCTTTCAGACACCCAACCAAGGCATCTTCCCAGCCAGCTCTTGCGTCTTGAGCACGAAGGGGCACACGTTCCCAATTGTTCCCCACGTCTGCCATTGCAGCCGCTAGCTGATCAATCGTAATGCCCAAAACTTTGTGCTCCTCCTCTAGAGTATCCTTCAGACGCAATAAAGATAGAACGGCGCTATGGCGACTAAATGGTACAGTGCGAAGATTGTAAATGAGCGTGGCGTGTATCTCGCAGAGCAGAGCGCATGGAGGTTCAATGACAGAATGTCGAAGCGTGTGTTCAAAGTCGTCCATCGTGAAAGGAGATATGTGCAACGGCTGACTGCGAGCCACATCAGCGTAAAAGTCTCGCCAGGACATAGCACTAACTCACCCGTACACAACCAGGAAGTTCCAGGCCATGAGAAAAGACTCGAAAGTAATCTGATCTTCACCAAAGGGCAATTGTGCTCGAGTAGGAATCGGTTTGCCAACTTTGATGCCAGCTTTTTTCTCCTTCTCCGAGATGCGAACATCCAAATCCTCTGTCGGGTAGCGTATAGGTTTCTTCTTCTTTCTCTCTGCTGCAAGCCGCTCTGCTTCTTCTTTGGCTTTCAGTTGCCTTTCTACTTTTTCACGTGCTTCTCGCTCTCGTTTTTCTGCAACAGCCGCAAGGACTCTTACTAAGACCTACTCAGAATATACGGTGAGGATAGGTATAAACTTACCCCTTTCTTCTTGAGCTGCCGTCAACTTTTTTTGTTTTTTCGTTGGAGGACCTTCCTTATCCTCCCAGATCTTTTTCCGCTTGTCGATCTCACCCTTTTTGATGTTTTCAACGCCTCTTCGTGTTTCCTCCGGCATGATAGAGTCCACGCCATAGTGCTTGGCGATGACCTCTTTCACAGTCCAGGGTGAAGCCACAGCCGCATCGCGGTCAACACAGTCGCGGATAAACCTCCGGAGAATGGATTTGGAGAACGCCAGACGGTCGCGACTGTCAGAAGAAATATGATTAGTTCATATATTTCAGTATGGTGATATCGACATACCTCATTGCGTTGCAGTGTACATCCACCAATCTACCACTCCATTGTCCCCTTTCCTTTTGAACTGCTTTTCCTTTTTCGTGGCTTTTGTCGTGGGGCTCCTCCAGAATTTGAACCTGGTAAATGTACTGGAGTGGATCATCCTTGGCTTGTGCTTCTTTAGTGGGTATGTTGAGGTCGCCTCCAATCTTGTGCATTTGTACGTCGCTCGCTGCGTCCACCGGAGGGGTCTGAACCGGGGAAGCCGAAGACGAAGCTTGGTTTAACGGCAGAGTCTCTGCACCCTCGGGGGATGGCTTTGCTAGAGAGACTCGGAGAACTCTGGCGTAAAATCTGAACGGTATAAGGTGTTTACGTATGAATCAAAAGACACGAGCTCACTTATCCCCCTGGAGGTCGACGAAAACCTCTGAAAAGTGACAGGGAGGTGATCAGCACGGATGAGACTATATGAGGGAGAGACGAACTTTCATCTGCAAAGTACCGGTCCTTGAATCGTTCAAAGACGGCCTCCACGAGATGGTCTAAGCGGCCAACGACCTCTACGTTCGTATTTGAGAAATGTGAGTTACATTGGCAGGGAGGTGGGTAAAAGGGGCACGCACGCCATTGAACTGCCTTCAGAACAGCGGCTTTCAGTGGTTCGGGGAACCTGGAATGCATTGTCTGGGCCTCTTGCTGCTCGCTCTCGAGTGCCTGGAAGTAGTCAAGGCCGCTCTTGCCCGTGACTTCGCACTGGAACTGCTTGAGTCTGTAGAAGGACATCCTCGCTGCATATGCCCTGGGGGAAAGGACGAAGGTCTGTCAAGGAAGGGGCGGGAGGGATGGGCGGGTTATGCATACTCGTAGGTTTCGAATATCTCCCCGGTTTGATGAAGATAATAAACCTCCTTGTCAGGGTTCGACTGTGCGGCTTGGAGGAGGGCTTGGGACGGTTCTGTGAGCACTACACGTTTGCGCCTGCATGTTGGCATTGTGGGATGAGAGGAGGAGAGAAGAAAGTGGGAGAATGCGGGAAAGGGAGGGAATGGTCGCGAGTGGCTATTGGGGAGGAAACGTTGGCATGTAGCCGCTACAGCGGTCCCTGTGCATTTTTTGCAAGCTTGCACACAAGGAACCGAAACCTCCTATGTAATCCACTTTTTTTTATTGTCCCCCTCGCCGTGCTCGCCAGCCAGCGTCGGTCATACAGATCAACGACACGCGTCTATTCCATTTCCCTAATCGCACCAGCCTTGCCTCGTCTCTCACAGCGCTTGTCCTCGATGACCACCCTGCGACGCGGGTCCAGCGCAAACACTTGACGCCTACCTTGTATGACATGCTCCACACAGGCAAGTCCGCGAGGTTTGGGCAGGAAGACTAGCCCACACGAAACACCACCGCCCCTGCGCGTCCCGAGCCTCCTGCGTCACGTCCCATTTCTAACTAGACCTTGCTTGAGGATCTGTATCTTCTCGCCACTTCGCAGTCTTGCATATGCTGGTATCACAAGCAACCCAAGTGTTGGACGCGTACCGTATAAATTGGAGCAGGACTCATCGGTAGGAGCTTGGTGTGCTCGGGAAGCAAGGAACAAGTAACCCTCACACGTGACGCTATAAATCGGTCACGTGGACAAGAACCATATCATTACCCATCGAAAGGACAGGGATCATGACTTAGTGTAATAAAGGGAAGGAAAATGAACGAATGAGCAAACAAGATGCATTGCAGATGAGTCGTGGATTACATCGTGGAGTTAAATGGAGCGAAAAAGATGAAACAAAGGAAAAAGAAGAGTAGAAATCCAACGCGAATGAGCGACAAGTCACCATTAATTAAGATTCACGCGTACTCTGCCATTGTCAGGTGGTTTCGACGAGGGTTCATAAGCACCTAAACGAGTGAGTTTGTTTCGGAAGCGCCCTCCACGCGCCTGCTCTTTGCCTTGACCCGTGTCGGTCGCTAGTTCATGAGATCGGATATGCGTAGGACGGGTATCATTCACTAATTCCTCCACACCTTTACCAGATCGCGAGAGCGATAGAAGACGCCGTAGACCCGACCCGCCGCCCCGCGTTCTTGCATTCTTGCCATCGTTAGCGTCAATTACAACGATGGCTTTGGTCGGTGTGTGCATGGCTGTCTTCTCATTGATATGCGACACCTTGCGAGCACGATCCCGGTTCGGTATGGTAGGACTTGCAAGGGGAGAGGGTGTGTGGCCGTTAGCGTGATCCTTGCCTTCCACATTGACCAGAACCCATCCGTTTCCACTACCACTGCGACTACCCGTTTTCGTTGGCGACGACGGTGCGCTGGAGCTACCCTTCGACCTTCCAGGGCTGTCTGTTGAGTGTACGGGTATTGGTGGGGACGATCGGGGTGCTATCATTCCTATCATGCCAGCCTCACTCTTGCGTACGGCTCCATCGCGAACAAGTTCAGGTGAAGCAACCCGAACATCGACATCGTGCAGAGACCTGTCGGGATGCCTGCCGTGTTCAGGACGAACAGTAGCTTCGTCCGTTTTCGAAGAGTCGTTGGCTCCAGATTCATCTTCTTCCGGAGTCGCCGACCAGCCCCCAGGGAACATCGGAGTGTGCAGCGCCAGCTGAGGCCTAGGTTCATCTGTAAACAGCTCTTGCTCCTCCTGGATCCTCTCAATACCCTCTGGCTTACCCAATCCCGTCCATCGGATAGGAACATCGCAAGACCCCGTAGTGTCGACAGAGTTGGAAGAAAACGCCGAATCTCGTATGCGAAACATCCCCGGGCTGAGAAGTGTTGGGTTTTCACCTAATGCAAAGTCTTGTGCTCGAGGTATGCCTATCAGGGACCCACTCGGTGGAGGTGAAGGAGTGCGGGGGTCATGTGGATGTGAGGTGAGTAATGGTGGTGTTTTCGAACGCGTTGACACTGGCCGCATGGCGCTGACCCGACGGTGAGGTGACCGTGACCTTGATCTATCCACGCATCGTCCTGGAGGCGAGCGAACGGTCTCTTTATCACCAAACCCCAACTCCGACGACTCTCCAGAAATCGGGGGATAGTTGGATTTGGACATAAATCTGCCTCGATTGAGTGTCCCCACGCCAGTCATATTCTCACAGCTGCTCGGCACCGCACTAGGGAGGGAGGTACGGTAACGACCATGTTCGTCATCATCCGGCATATCAAAATCCACAGAGACGGGCACTTGAGCCCTTGGAGCGGGTTTACCCGTGCCAATGCCAGGAGCTGCGTGAGTGGGTGCGGGGGTCGAAGTTGAAAAACCATTAACCTCAGTGGTCGCTCGGATAGGATGGAGGGTAGTTGGGCAGTACGGAGGCAGAAAATGCTGGGGAGTTGTTGCTGCCCGTCTGTGCAGGGACGATGGGATGATGCCTGCGTCGGGGTTGTACCCTGGTTCGGGGGTAGATGCTCCATTAGATCGTCGAACATCCAACATAGACCCAGACCGGCTAACAGGAGAGTCTGGCCAGTTTTGATCGTATAGATCCGGTACGCCAGGTCCAATGAAAACCCACAAATCCTTCACTCGTGAACGACCACATATGGAAAGAGACGCAACCATTGTGCAAGCGTGACCATCGAGAGAAGTGAGGATGGAAAGGATCTGATGAAGGGAATCAGTTGCGAACGTGTCTTCGTTGAACCCTGACAAAACTGAATTGGTATCAAGACACATGACGAACAAGTTGTATACACACAGTTATATCCCTTGAGTTTGAACTCGTATGCCGCATCCCCGACCTTTTTCTCTGACACAACCCCTCTTGGCCAAGAGCCACGAACTGCCTGCAGAATGGCCGGAGTGGAATTCAGTGGAGGGTTTATGACACGCATGACAGTGCTGGAGATAAAAGATATCGCAAAAGGCGTTTTCCTCTCGTGCTTACTGCCAGTGCCGTGAGACAGGTTGCTCCCAGAGCCAGCAGGGATTGGGGAATGGGGTGGAATTGGCAACGACGGAGCAGATAGGCGAGAGAAAGAAACTGCCAGACGATCATCGCGTTCGCGACCGTAGTCGATGGTAGAGAGGATGGTGTAGCCATGCCTATAAATAACGGCAAAGATGTCGAGGAGGATGCGCTCGGTACGTGCGCTCTTTGGGGAAGCCCAAGGTTTACCGTGGAGTTGAAACTCGCACAGCTTTTGGGTGGTATCCTCACGGCAGGCGGCATTGAGGTAGAAGTGGTCAAAGAGACGGCGTAGGTCTGCGATGACCTCGAGCGAGAAGGAGTAAAGCCTAATGAAGCTTGAGCCGGAAATAGCTAGTAAGGAGAAATCTGAGGTCGTGCGCTGGTCACGGAGGAA
The DNA here is from genome assembly GCA_003316375.1 of Tylopilus plumbeoviolaceoides. Taxonomy (NCBI): domain Eukaryota; kingdom Fungi; phylum Basidiomycota; class Agaricomycetes; order Boletales; family Boletaceae; genus Tylopilus; species Tylopilus plumbeoviolaceoides. Next base: position 32,313 of record QFES01002273.1, read on the forward strand.
TTCTTTCCTGGGAACGAAGCCTGAATCGGTCAAGTTAGGGACTGGCTGCATGTGAGCGACGGTCGGCCAGGATGAAGTGTGAACGACGAGGGCAAGACGACGAGGACGTATATCCCTACCAAAAGCCTGAGTGGGATGGTAAACGTCAGGTAAACGGGTGGCCAACGTTGGATCAAAAGTGGAATGAAACTTACCAGACAACGTGCAAGACACGCCAGTCGGTGTGTAAGGTGAATGGGTGCGCCCGACCAGCTGGATGGCAGACAGGTGGTAGATGGCAGGGCTCTGAGTGCTGCGCAGCGGGACAGGCGGTGGGGAGTGCAAGGAGGACCGTCGATTCAACACTGGTACTAGTACTGCGAGTGCACCGTGGTCGGCTGGCTTTGGGTGACTGACTCGCCTGCAAACCATTTCAGGGTGACATCACAAAGCGTGTCGGTGGCGGTGCTACGTCCAGCCGATACAGCATGGTGGCCCTGGCACTGGCAGGACCTGCCTACAGCCGGCCCGAGTCTGCGGCCCGCCTGGCATTGTCTAGTACTAGCGCCTATAGCAACTTTTCGCATCTCACTACCAACCCACATTCCTCTCCTTTCACCAACAGGTCATACTCGATAACTGACATGGCAAACTTGACCAAGCTGGATGTTTTAATGTGTAGGTATCCAAGACGATCCCTCTCGAAAGTTCCTAACTAACATTTACCCTCGAACTCAAACTTGAAGGCGGCACGGTAGGTCAGGACGCCTGCCAGTGAAAATGCCTAATGATCAATGTTGACGCAGGGTGAGTACACCACAGGATGGACGGGCCAAGGAGCCTCAAAGTCCGACAAGAAGGTGAGCTGACTCCAACATCATTCCATGGTAATTCTTCTATTGGCCGTACTTCTAGATCGGCGTTAGTCCAGCCATCCTGTCGCTTCTTTCATTGTCATGACCTATTCCAGGTGGTCGGTCTAACACTTTTTGATCTCCGGAGACTCGGCAAAGTGAGATCAATTGAACCACATCCTACTTAGTAAGGGCCCTCATGTCACTTAGGTTGATAAACTCGGGATGGTTGGCGTCAACGGATCCAAGTTTCCTCAGATCCGGCAGCATTTGCAGGAGAACATAACCAATGTCTACAAGGACATGGATACCTCGTAAGTATTGGCAGCATCTTCTGATGTTACGACAGTTCTTGACACCAAAGATCGTCGCAGATTCTCGGAATTCCCGAAGGAAGGAAAAGTGGATCCGGAAGCGTGTCAGTAGTCGATCTACGTGATCATTCATGCCATGCAGTTCTGAGCCATTTATACTAGATAAACAAGCGATTGACATGCTGCGCCCGGGTGATGCAGTAGTGATCTTCACTCCAGACAGTCAGCCATTATCCAAACCACCGTGACGGAGAGATGCTCACCATGACGCTTTTTAACCCTACAGGTACCCATCATCCCATCAGCTTGTACGCAATCGAACACGGTATTCACGTTCTTGTCACCAAACCAGCAACCAAACTTCTTTCTCACCACAACGAGCTAATCGAAGCCGCTCAGAAACACAATGTTATTTGCTTTGTCGAGCATCACAAACGTTTCGATCCCGTATACAGCGATGCCAGAGCAAGGGCACAAACCCTTGGGGAATTCAACTTCTTCAGTGCATGGATGAGCCAACCCAAAAATCAACTAGATACATTCAAAGCCTGGGCCGGCAAAGACTCGGACATCAGGTTAATCCCAGGCGAGATTTCTGCTGACGTTCACTCAATCCGTTCTCTTCCAGCTATTATCTTTCCTCGCATCATGTTGATATTTGCTGCTGGATCTTGCAGGGCAAGGCCGTGCCAACTCGTGTTGTTGCGAGCGCTGCTACCGGTATCGCCACAGGCGAACCCTACAACTGCGTACCAGAGACAGAAGACACTATAACTCTCCTCGTTGACTGGCAGTCAACCACCAGTCAGAAACACAAAGGGACTGCGGTGTACACCGCATCTTGGACTGCACCTCTGAAAGCTGGCATTCATTCCGCTCAGCACTGGTACTACATGGGAGAAAAGGTGCGTATGACTTTGGCTTACCACCCCCAAATGATAGTCATGTGTTTCAGGGGGACATCAACGTCGATCAAGCCCACCGTGGCTACGATGTCACCGTGGACGAGACAGGGAAGACATGGTATAATCCATTCTAGTACGTCACGCCCAAACCTGTGTTGGTGAGTTTCTGACGCGTAAATTGTTAGCATGAAGTACTCTCCGTCTGAAACAGGTCACTTTGATGGGCAACGGGGGTACGGGTACGTATCGATCGAGAAGTTTGTCGACGCTGCACGCGAAGTGAACGCTGGACTGGCTAAACCGAGCGACTTTGACGCAAGCGGATATCCAACTATCGCAAGTACCGTGCTCACGACGGCAATCCTCAACGCGGGACGCATTAGCCTGGATGAAAAGAGGCCCGTGGGTATTAAGAAATGCGAAAATGTATGGGTCCTAGAGTAGAGAGGGCAGTGGCATTGTGTCTTGACTATACGTAACGTTAGTAGTATATGAGTGGACCAATCACACAGTAGCGTAAATAACCATGCTTCTTCTCAGAATGAAAAATCGTGGCCTAACTTGAGCTGTATTAGGGTGGGACATATACTTCAAAATGTAGTGGTCAGGTCATGGGAATCACGCCACTGGTACTACCGACGCTAATCATTGACAGAGTAGCACGGCTGCACATGTCGTTTTCGTCCGACGGGCTTCCATTCTTCACTGTAGCCGACGGTACATAGTACTCACGAAGAATGCATGCGACAGTTATCCGGTGTACCTTAGCGCGCTGGTGCTGTGTTATTGTCATGGGCACAGGTTCTGATCAGAAAATGTGACCGAACAGCAGCCGGATTAGATTTGCCATCAGACACACAAAACACTGTAGCTAGCCCTTGAGATTGCGGATACGGTATTGTAAAAACATTGTTCAATTGGGTAGGGAATGCGAGGGATGCTGCGACATTGACGAGATGGAATGTGTGACAAGTGCGCGGAAAGCTAAGCTTAAAGTAGGCACAGGAAAGTTGTACGGTTGGTCAAGGCCAAGGACAAACCGATGCAAGAAACCACACGCGACGAGCCAAACGGCCGACAAGGAGTAAAATTTGTGATGATAAAGTGAAGAATAATATAGAACGAATGCGATTGACAGTGAATGGGAAGGGATTTGTCGACCTCGTCACGTGAGGAATGTTGCAAGTGATTTTAAGGGAAAGCGAGCGATGTGACGGATGGTGTATGCATAGAGTAACAGGGATCGAAATGAGTGATTGCGCTTTGTCTGGCTGGATCGACACATTGTGAAGGCGATTGTTCGCAGTGGGAGGCGAGGGAAGCCGCTGACGGAGGGTCCCGTCCTGCATCAGGTGGTTTGGTACAGTCGGATGCGCTGCTTTGACCATCGTTCCTCCTAGAGAGATAGCTTGTCGATGAGTGTAGTGGAATGGAGAGGAGTATTGCAAAGGAAGGGTAATGCATGGATGATGATGATGAAAACAGTGCACAAGGAGCTGAGCGTGTTGGTGGTATTACATTTTGAGACTTGTGGAGGAATGGGGGCTATGCGACAGTGGCCACTCGGGGCGAGCCGTTGAGATTGTGAAGTGCAGGACGACTATATGTGACAAACTCGTGCGGAAGGTAATGCTCTGGGGGTACTTCGATACGTTGCTTGTTGACAGTGACCTCGAATGCGGTAGGGAGATTCTCCTTGTCGTCTTCAGACAGGAGCGAGCTTGAGAACGGGTCTGAGGAGAATGACGAAGGACTCGTAGGTGTCAAGGGGAAGTCATCTGAGATGTCAGATATGGTTGTGGTGGCACTCATTGGTGTACTTGTGCCAGACGCCAACGCGGAGCGCTTTGGTGTAGTGGGGAAGGGGATGATTTGCTGTCGATCATAGCGGCCGCCCTGAAGATAGTACTGAACAACGAAGGTTGCAGCCTTGGAGTAAAAGGCGTAGGAGTATTTCTTCACCAGCGTCTCGGAGAGATCATTGACACGCTTGGCAAGGCGATTATCCAGAAGCTCGACGATTTCTTGGCATTCCTCTGTCTCCTCAAAAAGGCGCCGAGACTTGCCACAAAGAAAGCGGGCGAGGGTCAATGCACCCAACGCTGTCGACGATGGAGGATATTTGATGAATTCGCGGTAGAAGAGTGTGATCTCCATAAGGAATCGGGCAACATGCTGGATCTTCTCTTCCTCGACGAATGGGTCGCAACACATTAGACGGAGCCAAGCTTCTGCAGTAGGGTGGCCAAGAGTCCATTGGATCGTCGCGAGCACGTGACCCTCCATTTGGATGAACGCCGACTCATCGTATGTTTCCCGACAAATCTGCGCAAGCTCCTGAACCGTGGGTACGCGATCCTTTGCGTCTTCAAACTTGGCAGCAATCCATAATGCAGCGCATCCGACAAGCTGGTAGTGCTTGATATACACGATCCGGCGAGACACATAACGGTCCACTATGTTGAGGGTGAGATAGAGAGTTTCTGGGCGGAGGCGAAACGCGAAGTGAATCTCCACTAGAAAGTCAACGAGACATGGCCGCATGTGCCACCGTATTTCAGGTTGTTGGTCCATGGATTGCGCACATGACATGGTATATCTCTATTTGTTATGGCAACAATCAGCACTGATCAATTAACGAACGTGATGGGATCCGACCTCCATTTCATGCATATAATATCTAATGTCGTCGCGGTACTCCTCTTCCAGAAGCACCCCTTGTCGGCGAAGGGCGGCAATCTGCGCGTTACGTTGACGCTGTTGAAGTAGAGATACCTTGGCGGAGTAGGGAGATTTATGACAGGAAGGAGGATGACCGCCAGGAGTCTTCTGAATTTTGAACACGCCAACCGGAGATGGGCGCTTCTTCGGATATGCAACCTTCCGCGAGCCACGGTAGGAGGAGATCGAAATATCTTTCATGCCGGGATTTGTGTGAGTTGGCTGAGGAGGATAATTAACCGACAAGAGACTGTGGACATCAACACCGTTAGCATGGGTGGGAACAACGAGAGACATGAATATGTCGAGTGCCTGCATATGGGACGCGCGCCGCGAACAAAGTCCCCACCACCGTCAATGAACAAGTCACTAGCGGAGGTTGAAACATGGTATCCAACGCGATGTTGAATTCGTCGGATGGCGGATACTGTATATTGGAATGTGGAATGACGTGCGGTACTCACTGAGGGCAAGACGATAATCATGCAACGACGAGGAGTACACTTTCGTGGTCGACGTCAAAGGTGGCAGTACGCTGGGGTTGGGTGTGGCGGTACAACGGTGGAGACTAGATGAAATGAATCGTGGTCAGCGTGGAGGGTCGTGAGTATAAGGAAGGGAGGTGGAGGTGGAGAACAAAAGACAAGTCCAACGTCGCGAGCAACGACGATGAACAACGAGCCTTCTGAAATGAAGACTCGACAAGGAAAAGAGAGAAATGACTACTTGAAATGAATATAAAAGCACAGCAGCGACGGTACTACACGCTTGCTGTCATGAATATTACTTATAAAACAAAACAAAACATTAACCGTGAAGGAATACCCATGACATGTCTATAATGGGAAGAAAACAAAACAGATGAAATGAAAAGGACGAAACATTCCAAAAATGGAGGTAAAGGCACTGTCACAACATGACGCGGCGAATCAGCTCATCCGAGGTAGGCCCTGAGACGATTATCTCCACGTCCTGAGACCGCCCTCCCGCCATTTCATACTGGTGGCTCAGTGGCAACCGGCGCGACACCGACTCGCAGCTAGCGCCAGATCCACTGTGCGCCATCGCACCCAGACGCCAGTGTATAGCGGGTGAGAATGTTGAACGACTCTGAGAACCGGATGGCACAGCCGTCCGTCGGCGCTGGCACGTGCCCTGCGCGGGATTCCCACGACCCCACGTTTTACGATGTCGAGAGCAAAATGACGTATTTCCACCATTGCATGCTAATGCCAACTCACATTCAAGTAGCTTCAGGACTGGGCCGCAGTTGCTGTCTGTGTCTGCCATCGTGATCGCGTGAGTCATGCAAGGACGGTCGGAGGGCAGGATGCGCTCACAATAGTCTTGAAAAAATGCTGCCCCCAGTTCCATGTCATCATCTATGCGCGCAGACGACTTTGACTCACTTGTCACTGAGAGGCGACCACCGGATCTTCAAGACACCCTTGTGGTGTGATTAGGGAAAGAGATTAAAGAAAATGCTGGTAGGGATGGAGAGAAGCGAGGGACGATGTAAAGGAAAGACTGAGGGTTGGGAGGGACCTAGAGTGGATGCAACGCAACGACAAGGAAGATCGTCTCGAAGTGAATCGAGCGCGTGGTGTATCACGAGTGATAAGTGCACTTGCAGCGACTATGTCCCGTAAAAAATAGTTGGCGTCGGGCGGGAAGTAGGTGGTGGCTAGAGGATCCAGTCAAGGTTTTACCTGCCGCAATGCGTGTAGCCGCTTATCCATTTGTCCTTTCAAGCGGGCATGCGGCACGTATTACTTACTTGGTCCTCGGTGATATTTCGATGCTTTCATTCTGATTTGGCAGGGCAACTCCACGTTGTCTGCCTGCAGGCATCGGATGTTGGGTAGGTGACTTATCTTCTTTATGTAAGTTTTCACCAGGGTAGGTGCGAGTCTTCTCAGAAGCAGCCAACTTGTATTCTACGGCCTGCGACTCAGACGAGGCCCTTGAAAATGAGCCACACTTGAAACTGTATGACTGTGACACTCCCTTCGTGCTTACTCTTGTTCCAAATAGCGAGCGTCGCTGCACGTCGGTGTCAGCACCCTGCCGTATTCCCGCAAGCCGTGAGGGTTTGCACGGGTTCCCATGCAGCACTTCCCATCAATCACTTCTTATCAGGGCGCTCATCGTATATAGCTTCACACATCGTTCATCGAGAGTACAGCCCGCGTCCCTATCGGATTCCCAAGCTATGATCTAATAGCTGTTGTATTTAACTGATTACCCGGTGACAGGTTCACCGCTCATCTCACATTGCGGCGCCGTGCCTTGGAGGGAAACGAGTAAGAATTTCTAACAACCAAGCTACCGAACACACTACCAGATGGACAGCCGACCCGGGTTATTTGTTGAACCCACTGCCGACTCACTCGACTGGATAATCCGCCTCTTGTAGGAAACTTCAAGGGCGGGTATAGAATGACGCTCAAACTCCACGGTGTTCCGTAGGTTGAAGAGCGCCCCACCTTTTGCTGGTTGCTACGGAAGAATAGAAGTCTTCCTTCATGGTGCATTCTCAGCAACTGAGACACTAGCCCCCGATTGGATTCGCCAAGTCTGGCCCTCCAATTGCCGCCGCCATCACAGGCTACACGTACTTTTGGCTGCCTGTGTGCACGTAACGAGCGTATCTCACCCGAACAGCAGCCAAGGCACTGATATGCGCTGCCATCAATCTCATAATTCATAGTGGGAAGTATCAAACTTGACCAAACAAACGGTATAAAACTAAGTATCAATAAGGAATGTAGCTGGGGTCCACACAGGGATTGAGACGAAGAGTGAGAGCGAAATCAGATAGTTACCAGGCAAAGTATAGTATATTCAGTATCTGGCTCAATCTCTGCGCGCTCCATTCATAAGCAGAGCCATGAGATCATGAGCTGGCTGGCTGGTAGCCCCGCCACCGAAGCCTTGCTGCTGGAGGTGTAATGGAATCATATGAGGAGGAATTTGTTGCTGAGGTTGCTGAGGTTGTCTCAAAGCGATGTGAGGTGGTTGAACCTGGGGCCCTTGCTGCCCAAATCCTCCACCAGGCCCGCGGAGTCCTCCATGCATACCGTTAGCACCAGCAAGACCCAACAACTGTGCTTGACTGGATCCAAGGTTGCCAGGATGAACGAGTCCTTGCAACGCATTCGAACCCAGCGTCCCTTGTAGTTGATGTGCAGCCGGGTGAGGAGCGCGAATCTGAGGTCCGCCATTGAAGCCTAGTGAAGGTTGTTGGAAATTGTTGAAAGGCGGCTGAGGCCCGTTCGCATGCAGAGCACCATTCGTCAGCCCAACAGAGGGATTGACAAACTGGTTGGGCTCATGGGGAGGTCGTCCACCTAGATTAGCGAGGCCAGGTGGTAAACGCTGCACTGACGCCAGGTGATTGGGAGATGGAGCACCGCGAAACTGAGCTGCCTGCATTGAGATGGGGCCATTCCGTCCCATATTTCCATGCTGTATATGAACTGAGGGCACTGGGCCTTGGTAAATCTGGGCCGAGGCACGTTGCCCGTTGTTGAATGGCACGGGCTCGTCAGAAAAGTCGGAAAACATTGCGCTGCCCTGTCGACTGCGAGGTGGCGGGACAGACCGAAGGCCGGGCACCATGCCATCTGGAGCAAAGGGTCTATCATCATAGAGAGACTCCACCCGACCGGGACCAAGTAAGTGAGGGTGGCTCTGAGCATTTTGCAAAGTGTGCAGGTTGTTCGAGGGTGAGCCATACCCCATATCAAGGCTGGCCAGTTCCGGAGCAGCGCCAAGTCGCTGAGTCTGATTAAAATATGAAAAGGCTTTTTTGACGAGTGGTACCGGTGCTTACCTGCGCAGAGTTATTGAGCATTGCGAAGATGTCTTCCATTGCTCTGACTTCAGAGTTATGGGGAGGATGTAAGCCCGGAGCGTCCATTTTCTGAGGAGCAGGTTGCGGCAATCCCGATGCGCCGATGGGGGCCTTTCCAGAATGGGTAGATGAACCGTCTCTGTTCTTGCCATCAAAGAACTTTGCAAAACGACTGCCTTTGGCAGAGGCAATACTCGAACCGACAGGCTCAAATGACTGGACTGGGTGATTATTCGAAAAGCCTCCTCCAAGGCCGGGCTCAGTGGACAATACGTGTTCTACAGGAAAGACGGCACGATCGCTAGCCAAGGGTAGAGGTCCGCGATGGATTGCTTCGGACGCCGATGTGTTTGGAAGGGTAGAGGCGTCTCTGAGACCGTCGAATGGGGAAAACCCGTTATTAGCTCGTAGAGACTCGGCCACGGGTGTAAAGTGTGAGGAAGGCTCGATTGATTGACTGACTGCGGCACCAAGAACTGCGTTTACGACAACATTACCGTTCTTTTGCATGAATGGCGTCGGACTTTGGGAGGAGGTAGAGCGCACGGATGAAACTACTGCATTCTGTGGATTCCGGGACCCCAGTGCAAGAAGACGAGATCCACCCGGAGGATGAGATCGCGAAGCTTGATTCAGGGCAGTCGCTACCTCAGGCTTCGCTGTCGCAGACTGGTCGGATGAAGATGAGGACGAGAAAAGTCGCGAACTCTGTGGGGCCAATTTATCGGCGCTCTCGGCTTCTTGACCATTGAGAGCCAATGATGCAGTGGTTTGTTGGGAAGGGGTGGATGCAATCGGTGTTGGTGTAATGGTAGCCACGCCGGCAGTAACACAAGATTCATGCTGTCCGCCGGGAGATGACACATGGGAAATACTTCCGCTCGACAAAGCAGGTGTGAGCGCCAAAGTTGTGCCCACCTCCAAAGCTGCACGAACTACTAGATGATAAATATGAATGAATTAACTGAGCATTTGCGGCGCACCTTGCGAACCATCATCGTTGAGGCTTGTAGAAGTACTCTCCGTGGAAGGATGAACTGCTGGAGGGGCCGCAGGCGAGTCAGACCTCTTCTTCTCTTCCTCTCTTTTCATCATCAAACGGAAGAGCTGAATCTCGTCCAGCTGTCTTTCTGAAGCCTGACCAGGGGAAGAACCTTGGGTTTGGGATGCCGGGAGGTTGGTGGAGACTGGCGAGTTGGATTTGTCCTTTTGCTGCATTTCCTTCTTAAACGCTTGGATACCATCCAGTTCTCCAGGACGTTGACCGCCAATAACTCCACCATTGCCACTGCTCGGGATATATGTATCCATCCAAGCAGGTTCTTTCTCGCGCTCGCGATCCTTGCGGTCATCACGATCTTTACCATCTTCACCAGGCTTCCTATCCTTGCCACTCGGTCTCTTTCCCCGACTGTCCCGATCGTCTCCAGCAGCCCAGCGTCTGTCGGAACGATCACCTGCATCCCATGCGGGCCGATCACGACGATCGCGCAGTTCTCGTTCCCGCTCGCGCATATCTCTTTCGCGCCTGGCAGCCATGCGTTCGTCTCTCTTCCCGTCATCTCTCCATCTCCTGGGATCCTCAAGCTCGGAGTCCCGTTCAAAATCTCTGTCGCGGTCATCCCTGTCCCTGCGGGTGTTATATCCGTCGTCACGGTCCAGTCGCCGATCCTCCTTATCGCGTCTTGAAGGGGAGCCTTCGCGTCGGGACCGGGAAGAATCTCGTACTCTGGAACGTGGTCGCTCACGATCGTCACGGTCTCTGCGACCATTCTCTGTCCCTGGCCGAAAAAGTGAGCATCTGGTCAAGAACACCACTATAGTGCGTACGGTCTCTGCCTGTTCTGGACTGATCCGCGCCTGCCACGATAAAGCCAGTCAACCATGTGCATGGAACAAATTTGGAGAAACATACCTCTTCGCCAATCTTCATTAGACTCCCCGTCTTTCTTTCTTTGAGCGTCCCGCGAGTCACTGGCACGCGATGAGACTGTTTGCTGTCCCTGGGCAGCGGCTCGTGAAGAAGGGTTAGCAAGATGAGGGGCTAGCTCTCTGTCCTTGGCTCGCATCTGGGATATGGACGACAAAGCACGGCGATCGCGGTCATACTTGTCAGACAACTAGAACGATAGCATTTAATAGAGTGAGGGGTGCAGGCAGAAATGTACTCGCATTGCGCAGACGTTCTTGGCCTTCTTTGACCCGTTCGCGGTCTTGCTCTTTCTCGGCGTCCCTGTCACGTTCACGGTCCGCTGTACGAATCGACTGATGTTTGAAGTTGCCCATCTGTGAAGGCTGGGTGATGGCGGCGCCGCGAAACGACTGTCTGGCAGAACCTTGAGAGAGGCGTCAGAGAAATCGTGCACGACCAAAAGGGATGCATACTACCATCATCCGCTTCGCGGCGGAACCTGCGCGTGGAACGTCAGAGGGGGAAGTGAGAGGAAGATCAACCACGTACCGTCGGTCTCTTGTGTTACCAGCGGGGAGGGGTATTTCAGAGTCTTTTTTGGAACTGGACTGGTCGCTTTCAGTTCTGGATACCGTGGTGAGCGAACTGGGGGGAAGGGGGATGGAAGGTTACCGACCCGAACCAGTCTTTTAGGGCTGGCATGCCATTGGGAGGTTGTACGAGGGAGGATTTGTGGAGAAAAAGGAGCTGGGGACGAGTGTACATGATGAATGGACGCGGCGCAGGATGAATTTGTGATTGTTGAGGGGCGGGCGAAGGGCTGTTGGGTTGTATTTCGAGACTGGCGAGGCCGTCGCCGACGGCGAGGACGGGAGAGGGATGTTGTGGAGGGACTGTAACACTACTATCGGACATGGTGGAGTTGAAGAGAAACAAGTCACTGCTGAATTGAAAACCAGATGACGCTCTCTCTCAAACATTTCTTACTCCAGCAACGCGTCCTCGTCCTCTACCGCTCTGCCATCAGAGCATCGCGCTGTACGTCTCTCGCTCACTTCAAGACTTTGCCTTGACTAGAATCGACAGGCATACCAGACCAACGTGCACGCACAGAGACACTCGCCTGGTTCCGCGCAGAAATTCAGCGCAACAGGCACCTCACCGACACCGTGAGCGCATCCACCTGCCCTCAGTCCGCGTCTCATGCAGCCCAGGTCGAAATAGAGCACAAGCTCAACGTCGCCAGCCGAGAAATTCGCCGCCTCTTTCCACACCAGTGGCCTCGCTAAAGCATGCCAGTAAATTAACAATCTACACCTCTTACACACATCAAGCTTGGTTGCGAAGAACTGCACGGAAATCAGCTGTCAGCATCGCCATGGCATACATACCACACACGTACTTAGAATAACAGAGTCCCCGCTACGGACTACCAGTCAGATCATCCGGTGACACAGGGCAATCACATACCGCAGGAACATTTTGCTGATGAACCGATCCTTGTTGACTGGTTTTTTGTTCTTGCCCTTTGGCATCTCGGTCCACATCTACGGACATGGTCAACGAACGAACATACAGTCAGATCGGACGACCTCGCCTCTTTCACGTTCTCCAACACCTAGCCAGCGCACAGGTCAGAGCGAATAACCGCGAGAGGGAGAAAGATGAACCAACCATGTTACTGTGTCGATCAAACGCTTTGACGCGTGCAAGCAGTTTTTTGTTATTCCGGAGAGAGATAAGAACTTGGGCGTGGTTGCGAACAGCCTGCTGCAAAACCGACAAGGGACCCTGGCTGATCTCGTGCTCCTCCAGCTGGCGTAGCTGGGCCTCGTCTAGCTCGGACTTGGGGACGTGAACGTACTGACTAAAATGCGACCATTGAGCACGACGTTTAAACTCGAGAGTCCTACTCACCTCATGATAGTGTTGATCCAAGTTGACGCAGTACAAACAAAGCCATCTCTCTTCAGCTCATCCATGGGCCGTTTAAAACAAAAAGGCAAGGCCGGCGCGGCCAAGGCCTACGTGACCCGCTCAGCCGCGGTCAGGAAATTACAGTGTTCCTTGGCCGATTTCCGAAGGTTGTGTATCCTCAAAGGTATTTGGTTTGCTCATGTCTTGTCTCTGGCCATAACACGCGACAGGGATATTTCCGCGTGAACCTCGAAGCAGAAAAAAGGCCAACAAGGGATCGACCGCACCAACCTCCTTTTATTACGCAAAGGACATTGCTTATCTTGCTCACGAACCCGTGCTGAACAAACTAAGAGAGCACAAGGCTTTCGCAAAAAAAATCTCCAGAGCCCTTGGTCGTGGAGAATGGAGCATAGCCAAGAACTTGGAGGACTCCAAACCAACTTATCGACTGGATCACATCATAAAGGAGAGGTATGGTATTCACCTCTTCCATCTGAGCATGGGAATCACACGATCACCAGATATCCCACCTTCGTCGACGCCGTACGTGACATTGACGACGCCCTCTGCATGATATTCCTCTTCGCCTCACTACCTTCCAATGATCGTGTATCCCCGTTGTTGATCGCCAATTGTTCACGCCTGGCTGCTGAATGGCAACTATACGTCATGCACTCGCATTCGCTCAGGAAGGTCTTCCTTTCCATCAAAGGTATATATTACCAGGCAGAAGTCATGGACCAGGATGTCACTTGGCTTGTACCCTATCAGTTTACGCAAAATGTAACACAATTGCTGTATTTCAGTGTTGGGGGATGCTGAAGGCTTGTTTGCAGATACCATCAGACGTCGATGTCCGAGTAATGTTGACTTTCCTGGAGCTCTATCAGACGGTGCTCGGCTTCGTCTTTTTCAAGCTCTACACAGATGCCGGGCTTGTGTATCCACCTCCTTTGGATGCCTCCCGGGATGAAGCTGGTGCCGGAATAGGTGCATTCAGTGTCCATACGGCGGAGAAAAATATCGTATCTATCTCAAAACCAGATAACGGTAGCAAAAAGGCATCGACAAAGGAAGTTCGACAAGCAATTAAAACCATCACTGCAGATTCGTCTTCTGTCCAGGAAGACGTGGACCTCGACTCTCGGGATTTCGCCACCAGGTCCACCGAGGTTGACGAAGAGTTTATTGTCCACAGTTCTGCCGGCACAGGTGCAACGGCATCGTTGCCTACACTGCAGTCACTATCGGAGACACCCAAGCCCACATTCACATCACTATTTTCACCGTGTACATTCTTCCTATCGCGCGAAACGTCCCGGCCGGTCTTCGAGTTCTTGATAAAGTCATTTGGCGGTCGAGTTGGTTGGCCAGCATCCTCTGGGAGTGGATCGCCCATCATGGAATCAGATGAGTCGATCACTCACATCATCATTGACCGACCCGCGGTTAACAAGACCAATGAGTCGGCGGAAGAAAAAGAACGGCGGCGAAAACGGAAATACGTCCAGCCGCAATGGGTTGTAGATTGTATCAATGCAGGAAAGATTCTTCTTGAAGATCTCTATGCGCAGGGTGCAACACTCCCTCCCCACTTGTCTCCGTTTGGTGACAAACCGGGAGCTTACGACCCGACTGTTACTCTGTCCCACCCGGAGGAAGCGGCGGAGGTACCAGAGAGCGAGGATGGACAAGGTTTGGAGAAAAGCGAAGCAGGAGAGAAAGAGGATGTCGTCGAAACTGTGGGCATCCATATTGCGGATGACGTGGAGTCGCTGCGTGCTGCCGAACTGGCTGCTGAGGCGGCGGGGATGGAATACGGTACCTTTGAGAAGGAAGTTCGGAGGTTGCAAAGGAAACGGGCCGAGAAGGAGAAGAGTGTCGATCAGGACGAGGAAGACATGAGCAGGATGCTTCTGAGCAACAAGAAGCGGAAGCTCTACGAGCGAATGAAGTATGGAGAGAAGAAACGGTCGGCAGAGGTTCGTCTGGGTCCAGTTCTGCATCTCGTTTTCTAACCCATTAGCAGCGCGAAGCCTTGGAAAGGAGACGTAGAGAGATTCAAGCTCGTAAACGCGCTGTTGGTGGCAGTTAGTACAGTACATACTTGAAAGTCGTTATTAATTGGTCCCGACCATCAATCAGATCATGTATTAGTTAAGTAAGCTCCCGCTCTCCACCCCCTCACCACGGTCCGTGGTGTCTGGTCAACGCTTACCGCCTTCAACGTGCTCGACATTCCGAGTCGACTCAGGGTGCACGGCACA
>QFES01002285.1:0-12147 GCA_003316375.1 Tylopilus plumbeoviolaceoides
TGAATTAACTGACTCCAGTCACTCCAGTCAATCCAATCACATCAGAACTTTTGCAGTTTTGCTGATGAGGACGGCAAGACCCCCTGACTAGTCCATGACTTGCAACCGCTTAATGCCATGACGATCTGGGACTCTTCTGTCCCTCCATTCATCGAGCACTTTGTGGAATCCTTCGGCGGATATGCAGTCTATGGTATGATGGACTTATTCGCCAGATATGACCAGCATCCGAGTCTGCTGCATGTCGAGTCTAGAGACATGACTACCTTTAACACCCCTCTGGGACCTCATCGTTTAACTACTATTCCTATGGGTCACACTAACGCTGTACAGATCTATCAGGCAGATATGGCCTTCATCCTTCAGGATGAGATCCCAGACCATCATACTATGCCCTTCGTTGACGACCTTCCGGTTAAGTCTGGAACCTCCCGCTACCAACAGGAGGACAGTTCCTACGAAACCATTCCAGAGAACCCTGGCATCCGCCGGTTCATTTGGAATCACCTTATCATCGTTAACCACATCCTACAGCGTTTACAGAACATCGGCGTGACTGTTTCTGCCAAGAAGTTTGTGCTTGCTGCTCCATACGCTACAATCATTGGACACAAGTGCACCTTCGAAGGCCAGATCCCTCATGAAGCGAAAGTCCAAAAGATCCATGATTGGCCCAAGTGCCTGAACCTTACACAGGTCCGCGGATTCCTAGGTACATGTGGTGTTGTCTGCATTTTTATCAAAGATTATGCAAAGATCTCCCGTCCGCTGGTGGACCTAACCCGAAAGGGCATCCCTTTCGAATGGGGCGAACCCCAGTGGGTGGCAATGCAACATCTTAAGGACGAGATAATAAAGTCTCCTTCGCTCCAGCGACTGGACTATGAGTCCAGCCAGGAAGTCATCCTTGCGGTGGATATGTCCATCATAGCTGTCGGATATATCTTATCGCAGGAGGGAGACGATGGGAAGTGCTACCCGAACCACTTTGGCTCTATAAGCCTCATGGAAGTCGAGAGTCGCTACTCCCAAGCTAAACTCGAGCTTTACGGACTTTTCTGCACTCTACGCGCAGTCCACATTTTCATCTTTGGAGTTCCTAACCTTACCATTGAAATGGACGCCAAGTACGTGAAAGGGATGATCAACAATCTGGATCTCCAGCCCAACGCAACCATAAACCGGTGGATACATCAGGAAATTAATGAGGAAATGGTATGACCAGCTAGATCTGCCAAATAATTATAATTCAGATGGCCATAGCAATAACCATATATCCTTTGAGTATCACTGATCTTGATATTGAATTGAGGTCCAAGATTATCAGGATCTTTCAGTTGTGCTATTGAAATTACAATAACCTTCTCAAAATGATTGTACTTTGGACTAGGCTTATTATCTTGGGTAGACATTGTGAACACTTATCAACTATTGTTATCTATCCTGCATTGCTCCAGATGCTTGTCTAGTAGTGTACATCCTGCTGTCCTACTGTCACATCCATGCCTTTCTGAATGCAACTTACTAGCCTCTGATCAGTGTTGGTCATGTTCTTGTGATGTAGATGGACTTTGCCAGTTGTTGCTCATCATCATCTCATGATTCTCATCAAATGGCCTTTCAACTTTGTATGATGATCTCATTATCATATATGTCAAGTGCACCATAGTCATGGTAGACCTGGACCCAAACAACCTCAGGTTGGTATTCATCTTATAGCTAGTTACCATAACCCTGCATCAGAGTTTGCAGCTCTCATGAAACCATAGTCTGGCAAATCAGACAATATATTTGAATCATAGCAAGATGAAGCAACCAGAAAATGCTTGGCCCAAGTCCAAATAAGAGCAGTTGGTAATAAAATAAAAACTAACAGATGAATCAATCATTGACTCGGAGATAGTACTATGTCCAAAGACAATGCCCAAGTTGTGTGCATTCACATCCCTAATCATCCACTCCTTCACCCATGTATCTCATAGGAATGCCACTCACTGCCAGTGAACTATCATAAGCCCATGTAAACCACCACGAATGTAACTGACGTAGAGAAGGGTAAATCATGGTGTTCGAGCTAAGGAGCAGGAGTCAGACCCTGTGGTCACGTGACATTTGCACATACCTCCGGATCTTAGTGCCCCGTAACACATGTAGTGGATGGCATCTTGATGACCAAGCCAGGTGCTGATTACACACGCCCAACGCAGCGTTGGTCAGGAATGTACTGATAGCGAAGAGAAAGGCACACCTTTCCCGGGTAAATCATGTCAATGACATGGGTCATGTTCTCTTTTTCCCTGACAGCCTCGCAGCTCATGCACACGACGACATTCTTGGCGTCGATCCCCAGTAGCTCTGTAACAAGGACTGCCGCTGGCTAGCATTTTCCAGTGATGAGTGCATTGAAGAGAACTATAATGGGATGAGTGATATTTCCGTTCGTGTAAATGCGGACGATGTAGTCCAGAAACGGTCACAATCGGAGCAGAAAATGTCTGTATTAGCTGAGTTAGGGAATACTGATTGTATACGTCAGCTCACGTTGCGTTGACAATGAATCGTAAGACTGACATCACCGACTTCCTCGGGGAATGTGGAGAGGGTTAGCTTGATGGGTAACTGATGTCCTATGGTCGTTTGGAAAAAGTGAGGAAGAGTGAAGAACCTGCCACCTCAAAAGTGAGATTCTCTGCTCCAGTGCAAATGTTCGCTGCCTCCACATGAGCTACCAAGATGGTTTGGGTTGGCGAACGGGTGGCCCGAGCAGGATAGTCGTCAGGGGTGGTATCGCGGTGTAAATAACCGTTGACACGAATTGCACCTTGGACAAAGTCGATCAAGGGAGGGTAGGCAGTCAGTGAGATGTCAGCAGCGTTGAGTATGGCAATCTGCTGAGTCGTTTGTGTAGGAAGTGACGGGTGCAATGCCGAGTGAAGCTGGACAAGCATGTTGGAATGATACTGAAATCGTAGCATGGAACTCATGATATGACTGTGCGACTTGAGGAAGCCGACAGTATAGTCAGGTGCATGTTTCCTATCCCACAGGTCACGGATGGTAGAGCAGAAGTAGATTTCGCAGGGTGTCTTGGATCTTCAGGGGGAAATAATAGGTCCCATGGATTGACATCCATCTCTTCAAGCGTATCCAAATCCACCATAAGACTGGCTAAACGAGACTTGATGAGTTGCGACGCTTCCTGGTCCCTGCTCCATTGCTCGAGGTCCGAAGTTAGGTCACAATGTCGTAAATACTTGCGAAGGGGATACCAAAATTTGAGTGGACCGTTCAGGCGCATGGCGTGCGGAAGCCCTCACCGAAACAAGAACGAAGGCCGTATGATGGAGAAGTGATCTACAAGGGCATCGTTCCTCGTGAGCCAGAGGATATGCCGCATGAGTGCGAATAATGACGTAGAGGATGTGGATCTCGATGTTGAGGGAGCGTCGACAGCGTTCCCATACGATTCTTGAGCACGAGTAGTAGAGAAACCATGTATTCCGGATCTGAAGGCCCCATCTGAACTATGAAATTGCCGGCGGAGAAGTCGACGTTGCTGCCCATAAAGCCCGCCTGAAAGGCGTACATCGCCAGGTAAAACTCTAGCCGTGGGGACGCAAGAATCACGTTCGAGGAGGGTAGAAGCCTGTCGAGGGCAAATTCGTGGGAGAGGCGTCCAAGATGACATTGACAGCCCTTCAGCGTCACTTACGACCGACGATGGTCCGGTGTTCCCTCGGTGTAAGAGAGTTTGCTCCAATACCCGGATACGAGCAGATTGCACCAGGATATCGAGAGCTGTAGATGACGAGGGTACGCCTTGCTCCGAGGACACGAAATTGGATAGCTGGCGTGAAAAAACGCCATCCAATATCAGCTCTGTGCTGAGGACCTACAGAGATGTTTAGTTCAGCATTAACCACGACCAGAATCTCCAAACCATGAATGCACTGAATGCGAACCAGGGATCTTGAGTTGGTATCGGCGGGTAACTCCACCTTGCCTGGGTGGATCAATGGTGATGGTCTCGAGAAGTTTCTAGGCTGCGGAAAGCTGGCAGTCGGTGGGCCCTAATACATCATATGATCAAGTGCACTAATCTTCTGGGTGACATTACGCACTCTCAGGACAACGAAAGGAGAGCCTTCTCGGCTCGATATGTCATGCAGTAAATATTCTCGTAACGTTTCGTGAGGCGCTCGTAGTGGTGAAGGAGAATATTCTCCTTTGTGAGAATGGTTAGATGGTTCGAGCACGGTATGCCACAATTACCCACCGGGATTCGCGGACCACTCGCTGTCGGAGGACTCCCCGTCTGTTAAATCGACATCATCCGATATAGATGGCTCGGAATTGTCTTTATTGCTCGTCGGAATGGGTTGAAAGATGCGACTTCGCGCTAAACGTGTGTCCCTGTCCGCTTCAGATATATTCTCGCCATCTGATTCTGACAGATGGGACAACTGAGACCAACGAGGGAGAGGACTGGGATATTGCTGCTGTCTCTGAACATCGGAAATGCGTGCACCATCAGGGGAGCTTTGAAGAGCTGATATAGTTATATATTCTCCTATCCACAATATCTTTTATTGCCTGACATATCAGAATGACAACATCATAGCTCAGGCATTATTATATCTGAGTGTGTTGATAGCAATTGTCAAATGTTTTCATAATGGTGTTTGAGAGATTAGAAAATGTTAATAAAAAGCAGAATTATTGTCATGACACTCACCAGACACATGACATAGATTGAATTGTCTCCCTATATGGGTCCAATGTCAATATACACTAGGATTGTACTCATGACATACAACCAGACACATGACATAGATTGAATTGTCTTCCTATATGTGTCCAATGTCAATATACACTAGGATTGTACTTATGACATACAACCAGACACATGACATAGATTGAATTGTCTTCCTATATGTGTCCAATGTCAATATACACTAGGATTGTACTTATGACATACAACCAGACACATGACATAGATTGAATTGTCTTCCTATATGCATCCAATGTCAATATACCCTAGGATTGTACTCATGACATACACCTAGACACATGACATAGATTGAACTGTCTCCCTATATGCATCCAATATCAATATACACTAGGATTGTACTCATGACATACACCTAGACACATGACATAGATTGAACTGTCTCCCTATATGCATCCAATATCAATATACACTAGGATTGTACTCATAACATACACCTAGACACATGACATAGATTGAATTGTCTCCCTATATGCATCCAATGTCAATATACACTAGGATTGTACTCATGACATACACCTAAACACATGACATAGATTGAATTGTCTCCCTATATGTGTCCAATATCAATATACACTAGGATTGTACTCATGACATACACCTAGACACATGACATAGATTGAATTGTCTCCCCATATGTGTCCAATGTCAATATACACTAGGATTGTACTTATGACATACAACCAGACACATGACATAGATTGAATTGTCTTCCTATATGCATCCAATATCAATATACACCATGATTGTACTCATGACATACACCTAGACACATGACATAGATTGAATTGTCTCCAATATCAATATACACTAGGATTGTACTCATGACATACACCTAGACACATGACATAGCTTGAATTGTCTCCCTATATGGGTCCAATGTCAATGCAGGATTGTCACAACACCCTGGTGACCAGACCTAGTCTTCAGACACAAATTCCAGACATCACATGATTATGCCCCTCACTAAAAGCATTAAAGACATAGCACCAAAAGACATAGTAATTGTAAGCACAGGAGGTAGGGATTGAAATGTATACAACTAAGCATCATGAACAGCCGAGGCCACCATGACAGCCTCCCGATACTCTGCACGCTTAGCCCGAATCCTTGCAAGCACGCTGTTTTTCGAAGGCAACCGCTCACTCTCGGTGTAGAGCGGAAAAATTTGCCGGTTCCACCACAGCAACAAATGTTCAACCTCCTCCTTCTCCTCCAGATCATTCAGTAAATCAAGGATGCTATTATAAAACCGTTCCGAATCAGTGACAAGATCAGTGCATGAAAATACTTGTGCTGACATCAATGCAAATCGGGCCTGTAGTACAATATTGTCAGTACTGCAGTACAGCCAATTGCATCGTACGAACTTGGGTCGCAACGTAAGCAATCGAAGCCTTTGTGACGCTGCACATCCCGTGAATGCGAGCGTTGCCGGAACGGGTGGCTTTCGGTTCTTGATCCACCGAGCTAGGTGATGTAAAAACATGTTTGTAAGCCTATGAAACTTCATATCAGTTTTTGCTCAGGAAAGATGGAATGACGTACGCAAACAAGCAGCCCACTACGAAGAAGGCCATTCCATGGATCATCGGGGTCGTACATGTAGTTGGCATAAAGAAAAATTGGCCATTGATCTCCGGCGACTTGGAGTTGCCCATTGCGCAGCTTTTCCTTGATCCTAGGGCAAATTTTATTAGGCCAGAGAATGAAACCGAATTGAAGACGTACTCGGAGTTCTGCCATTCATACCCGGCAGGGCAAAGCAGGGCGCCTGTCCGCTCATGGTGGAATCCTCGACCGGACTTCACATTGCAAGGGATATGCGGGCTGAGGGTCTGACCTTTCGGAGTAATCCAATCAATGATCGCTCCTTTCATCCCTTTCGTGTCGTCGGCCCTTGTGCTATTAGCACCCTTCTGGATCTACAGGCAATCGTCAGTAAATATATAAAGCAGTGAACGGTCACCTTACCAACTCCGCCATGGTCACAATCTCCTCTTCCGAGGAGGCCATGAGGCGAGCTTTGAGCCCTGGGACCGTCCTTAACAGCTCACGGAAAACCAAGTACTCTTGCCTTGCCCTGCGAGAGGGTCGCGCCTCAGTCTGAGGACTTAACAAGATGACTTACTGTGCGGTTAGCGAATCTTGACCGTTGTCCTCGATGTCGCCCATGAGGGTAACTCCGTTAGTTATCAACGCTTGAACGTTGCAAAACGCGTGGACCACGCGACCAAAATGGCGTCCGTGGTGCACTAGTGGGTCTTGTATGGTCCTAACCGACTGTCAGCAGGATAAAGTGAAATAACGACTCAACTCACGGTCGTTTCCTCGGCCCTAATTCAAGTGCGTTCGTGAGCGGATGCTTTTGTCCACTACTCGCACTCTGGTCATCTTCTGGAGATACAGACTCACGTGCGTTCTCACGCCGACCATTACCGTTCGCCATAGATGTAAGAGCTGTAAAAGGAGGGGAGGAAGATGGAAAACAACGGGCTGAGGACGATGACCTCCGAGTCGTACCTTTATATCCTCTGCCACTCAAGTTTGTCTGTGCGCATGACGCGACCATGGTGACAGGCGAGATTCGATCATCTTGATCTTGTCAGATTCGATCTTTCCAGATTCG
The DNA here is from genome assembly GCA_003316375.1 of Tylopilus plumbeoviolaceoides. NCBI lineage: Eukaryota > Fungi > Basidiomycota > Agaricomycetes > Boletales > Boletaceae > Tylopilus > Tylopilus plumbeoviolaceoides. The sequence goes on from QFES01002285.1 coordinate 7,419, forward strand.
ATCTCACCGCTTACCTGTCACCCTCGGATGGTTGTTGTGGCGACTCCAGCCAAGGTTCCAGGTATTGAATGACCTGAAGGCAGAATGAATTATTAGTCCTGAATACTGCTGTAAATCAATGGGCTCACCCACGAATCAGATCGACGAAATAGATATCGCGAAAAACAAGTTTAAGATCTTTTTTATAGTCAATACGTGGCGCTAGGTAGATTTAAATCATCGTTACCTTCCAGTAAGCGTCATTTTACAGAAACTCAATGGCACCTTCATAACCCAGTCAGATATCTATCAAGTATAGTTCATAAACTCGTTATCTGCAAACCAGTCTCTCAAACGTACCGCATCGTGCAAATGCTTTGAGCCCAGCATTGCGCCCAGACATGCGGCTACTCTTATCTCATAGATGAAGCATAAATGTCGACATCACCGACACCACTTGACCAAGACCGTGATGAGAACAAAGACACACAAGTCCACCTTAGACACTGCTTGGAGGTATTGGAGATAAGTCGTCGTCGCATCGCGGATGGGAAGTGCAATGACCAGTTTGCTGAAGCGTGTACACCGAACGACCTTTCCGTCGCAGAGTAGACCTCCTCGATCAGCGTCGCTTGTATGTCGCTCGCCGTTGGGGGTGATGTAGCCACTCCCGCTGACCTGCGAGAACAGAATGTGACGCGTTGTGCACAATGGCAGACAAAATTCTGAAACGTGTCCGTAAACTCGATGCCAACAGCAACCATCACACCTACCACGGATTTTGAGAAGTATATGCCAGTCTCCGATCATAATGATGGCAGACAAATATTGCTCCAAACGTCACTATCAATACATCAACCGTCACTTCAAGTTGCAACAACACCTTACCTTTCCGTCATCAACCCTCCCAAGGACGCCCCGTCAAGTTGATGCCCTCGAGGACAGGTTGAATAGCATTCTTGTTCCACAAAAAGTCTCCGTCCCTAATCAACAAGACTTCATCCCCAATAGACAGAGAAGGCTTGTCAATCAACTTCACTGCATCTACTTGGAGTTCCTCTGCTTGCAAAAACTCGGAAAGACAGCTGACCAAGACAAGGGCTTCAATGATGTTCGAGGTCACTTGACTCAACTGTAAGCAGGACATGAAACAAAGTTGATCAGATACGATACAGTACACACCATGGCAAGAGGTAACTGGAGCAACATGAAGAATGTGATTGCGGGGAAGGTAACGTCGGGAGTGAGAGGCTGTGTCGAAAACACCGATGCCGTGTCGAAAATACCGATGCCGTGGTGAAAGAGCTGGATGCAACGCAATGGGATGGCACATTACTTTGTGAAGGATGATAGCCTAAGCCATGGATGCGACAAACACGACGATCACGACGGCGTAGGCAGTTGAACGAGGTCCACGTCCATGGTGCTGGCGCGGCGCAAAGCCTTGACACATTGTTTGGTATAGTCGTTCTGGTGCAAGCATCAGCCTTCGCCAGACTTTTCGACGGTACAAGGTGGCGTACTTTGGCACATGTCATTATCTTTACTTCATGCCTGAGGATGCCATCGAGATGCCTCAACTCTGCCAGAGAGGTGAGGAGAAACTTCGCAAAACAGCTTGTGGCGTTACCTTGCATCAGGGTGTCGTGGTGGATTGCAGGGCTCTCAAGCGCAGCTGCGATCTCGGTCGCCTTGTCCGGTGCATTGTGAATGACACCTCTGCATCTTCAATGATCCTAGCAAGTTGTCAATGGCAACCAATAACAACTGTCAACCTGGCCTTACCTGACGTTGGCTACCATCAACCGAATCACCTCTGCACCTATCGTCAATCTACCCACTGCCTCTCTTTGGATTCAGAAGATTGTGTTCGTAGATCATCTAACCAAGGACTGAGGCTCGTCGTTTCTTTCTTTCACGAACAGGTTCACTCACTGTGTATCCTTGAACAGCCATTTGCGACAAGTTTCATCTGATCCTTTGTCACGTATGTTCCCAGCATCCACCGTTGCTCCCTTCCCTCTATTGTCTTGCGCATTGTCGGGGACAAGAACTCGATATGGACCTCCACCCGGTTGACGATCTCCAGGTCGGCGTCAACGAACGTGAGCAGGGATGCTTGACACTCGAGGTCCCATGAGGCCGTCAGGGCAATACGTCCGTGATGTCCAGATCAAGGGTACTACATGCGATACGGGCGGCTTCGTGTTGGCGATGCAGTGTTTTGTGCGTGTGGGTGACGTAGTCGAGATAAACGTGTGCGTTTCGGAGGTACTGAGCTGCGAGGTAGGATGGTCTGTACGGCGGCGTTGCGGAGAGCACTTCTATTTATGATAATGAGGCGATTCCAGCATCATACGAGGGACCAGAAGCGAATAGCGACATACCTTCTACAGGAAGTTGCAGTGGTGGTTCGAGTCCGTTCGACGCAGAGCTCCTTGAGCACATCCGGGAGTTCGATATAGAGATAACAAGGCATGGCGTACCTAGTCTTGCCCACCAACGAGTTCACGCACGTTGTCTGTCCGTAGGCGTGTTCCGTCCGAGAGGTATTCCAGGACCGCATCTTAGTCCATGTCAGTCTCTTGGTGAAGGAAACGTTCGAGGCTGCCACTCCTGCAACAAGCGAGCCAAATGAGGCGTTCAGCATTCCATCCCAACTTTCGATGTCCCGCAGAGTAGCACTGACCTGGTTTTTACAGTTGTTCGATGACAGAGTTAAGACTCGCTTGAAAAGATTAAATCGCCGTCCTGAGCACGACATATCCGATCTTGAATCATAATGTAAAGTGGACGCAAAGTGGCAGCCAGCGGTGGTGGAGAAATGAGACGTGAGAATCCAGAAATGGAAGAAGAGCACCTAAGTCGACTCGGATACACTTGATGATAGCCCTCTCAGTGGGGCTCGTAGAAATAAGGGCAGTGTGGTCGACGAGCACGCGAATTCACCATTGAGAGGAAATCATGAAGAACGAGACAAGATACATGCAAGAAATCAAACTAACGTGATGTGGGTGGCGGCAACGGGGGACTGAGGGTCACTAGGACATAGACTAAGTAATGACATGAGTCCGTGTCTCATGTTGAGTAGAGTCACGTCGTCCACCGAATCAATGGTACCATCCTCAATGCTGTGCAGAAACAACCTAATGTTCGTCCAGTATCCCTGAAACTCGGCAATGAATTCAGTGGTAACGTCGGAATACGAGAATGTCATCCCAGACATCTGTGCCAACTCAAATGCAACCTATGAAAGTTGGTAATGGTGTACGTTAAGCTCATGAACGTAAACGTACCACTGCAAGGGCAAAAGAAACCGTCTCAATGGTACCGGGAACGTCGGACGTAAACTCCGACTCACTGGCAGGGGATTCTCAAGGAACCTTAATCGAAAACCATCCGGCGGAATCCCGTCTCCGCAACGTAAGAGCCACGATGTCCCGAGTTACGGGGTCGGAAAACCACATAATCTGCAAGGAATGATAAGAGGAACTAAAAAAGAGTAATCATCACTTACGCGATATCCTGTTGAACTGGTGAGGAATTGATGCCACTGATTGTACCCCCAGCGCCGATCCCACTGGAGTAAATCATGTATCCACATGTCGCTAGCATCCGTCCTGACGCTCGGGACAAGGCAAAAACGAGGGTAAATATTGTGCGAAAGGGGCGAAGGGGTGGAGACAAGGTTTCGAACTGAAGCGCGAACATGACGAAAAAAAGTAATGGGAGCATTGAGAAGCTGACCGCAAAGTAAGCTGCGGAAGGTGGGGTCGCCGAGGTGGGTCGAAAACGTCGGTTGAGATCGATCTAATGTTAGCCCCGAGACTGTAATAAGAATGTGAAAAGAGAACACGAAAAGAAAAAATGAACAAGACCTTCAAGAGGAGCCCAGGAGGGGTCATTCCTGCGCCTCCGATGCCAGTCCAGGGTGTGGTTGATAACCGCTATCGCTTGATCTTCGGTGAGGCTGACCGTGGGGGGAAGAACGCCAGATACAATCATGTAGGGGATTCCGGTGAGACAACTGTAGGACAGGCAAAACCAATCGCGCGCTTTTAGAAGTAGAAGCAGGTGAAAACGATCTGTTAAATGCATCGGCTGTAGCGACATACACATATAGTGATTCAGGCGTGAAAACTTACGTTCGACAGAGAAAGCCGCATGGGGAAGTTCGTCAAGGTTCAGGTCCCCCTGCGAAAAAAGGGACCAAATGTCAACGGGGGCCTGTTGCTGACTGGGGCCGTAGAGTGGTGGGGAATGAGCTACGGGCGGGTAATCAAACGGGTCGGAGTTGGAGTCCATGTCCCACAAATTGGTGGGTGGTTCTGGAACAGCGTGATCATCATTGTGAGCATAGTCCGGGGAGGCTAGGTAGTCGCTCATAAGCAAAGGGTTGGGAAGAATGGGGGACAAATGACTCTGAGGTGGTTTATGTGAAACTCACGACGATTTCGATCAACCCTAATCTCACCTCGTGGCAGAGATAACGGAAGATTGTGAGAGTCACGGCGTCTGCCAAAAGATCTCAGATCTAGCACGTGTCCCTTAAAAATAAAATAATAAATTCAACCATCGGATCGGTGATCAGATCGATCAGATCTAGGCCGAAACGGGCAAGAAACGGGTACCTAGCTTCTGTCCCGCCGGGTGATAAGTAGTCAGTCGACAGAAGGGTATACAATCTAAGGAGGGATTTCAAGTCATGAGCTTCATATTATGAACGTCCCACTCACTTCCTGGTCAAACC